>VCCN01005986.1:7609618-7623906 GCA_006491835.1 Architeuthis dux | reverse complement strand
TGTGGCATAGCTGCCAAACTAATTTGTTGGGTGGAAGACTTCCTACGGGGTAGGAGACAGAGAGTCTGCGTAAATGGTTCTAAATCTGGGTGGAGGTGTGTAAGGTAGTGGTGTGCCACAGGGGTCAATGCTTGGATCAGTACTATTTTAAATATTTATTAATTAATTAATATCGATAAAATGTAAAATCTTTGCAGATGATACCAAAGTGTACCATCCAGTCTTGTCGCCGGTTGACACAGTAAGAGTACAGATTGTATACTTTTTTCACCACTAAAATAAGGTAGAACATGTGTTCCTTATGACATAGTAGTTCTGCCACTGATCCAGAATTGAATCCTTGCAACGAATTTCCTCCGACGAATTATCCTGAAACAAATTTTCCTAGAACCTTGAGAATGGTCCCAAAGAACTTATACAATGAGTTATCCGAGGAAGAATTGAGACGATTCAGATCAAGGAACTGTTGAAATCGGCGAGAACACTAAGAAAAGTGTTGGAGATTTGAGGATATCATTTTTTCCCAACGATGGCCACCAGAGACCTCTGGTGTGAAGAACAGTAGTAAAGAATACTGCGTAGAGTGCTGGAGATTTCAGAAGATTTTCTCTCACTTGGTTCCCAGCGGTGACCATCGGATACCTATGGTGCAAATATATACACCAAGGCACTTATAGTCAGTAGCCACACTGATGAGTCGTAAAAACGACGAAACAGCGCTGTCTGTGGATTTGACAACATATATATTATGTATTCGCTCCTTCGGCTTAAGAGGTAGAGCACTATTGTAGGGAACTAACTATTTACACATAGCTCTTTGAACGCATTTACTTTCGAATTGAGCACTCTAGTAAATAGATATAAAAATATATAGGTTTATATGGGTTTATAAAGTGACCTACATACGCCGAGGTGACTTGGGGCGGTGGTAAGATATCGGACTCTTGACGCAGAGATCCGGTTTCAATCCTCGCTCGGGGAACCAAGGCACTTATAGTCAGTAGTCACACTGATGAGTCGTAAAAACGACAAAACAGCGCTGTCTGTGGATTTGACAACATATATATATTACTAGCTGAAGTACCCTGAAATATTTAATGAGTAAAAAAAAAGGACTAAAGCTTTCAGACTGTTTCCTTTCACTTCAATTTTAAAAGGGGAAAAATCACCCTGCACTTTTGACCCCTTAAAGGAGGAAAAACGTTTCCCTTCACTTTTGACATCTTGAGGGGGAAAAGTTTCCCTCCACTTTGACCCTTGGAAAGGGAAAGGTTTCCCTTCTCTTGTGACTCCTTGCAGAATTATATATAAACATATAAAATAAGAAAAGGGTCTACTTTAGCATTATAGTTACATTGTAAATAGAACCTTTCTCTAAAACCCTTACTTTTTTTCTCAAAACATTTTGCTTTAAAGCCCCCCCCTCTCAGGTCTATTGAAAATGCACACCAAATTTGGTTGGGCAGCGCCCATGTTTAGGTGGTTTCTATAGCGTGACAGACAAACAGACAGGCAGACAGACGGTGTGACACCTCTCACTTTTACAAAATGTCCGCTTATTTTATTGAGACAAATGTAAGGGAGATAAATCTATATATTGATTAATTTAAGGGGAGGCCATTCAATAAAGTGACAATTTCACCCAGTATCCATGTTAAGAGGAGGCCACTCTATAATTTGACTTTAAAGAGAAGCTATTCTACTATTTGACCTTTTTTTCAGAAAAGAAAGAATAATGAGAATTTTCAAAGTGATAAGATATTTTTATTTCTTAAACATATTTTTTGTCTTTCTTTAAATTTGTGCTAATTTTTAATTCATAGCTTCTTTAAAAGGGACACTTTTTACTATGGCAAATAAATATGCAATATTTTGGACTTTTACCAGATAAATATAAATATGCCAGATACTGAAAAAGTGACTAAACAGTGAGCTAAAACCATGAGATTCAAACTGAAATTGGGGTCTTATCCCAATGTTGCCTTATATGACGAAATATACGGTATTTTTAAAAAAATTATATCCATGTATTTTCTAAACATATTTTGAGATATTTTCTATAGTTTTGAGAAGGGTCATTAATATTCAAATGGTTCTTCGGACGATTATGGCCGACCACATCTGGAGAGAGAACGGCGAGCATTTTCCTCTTTGGGAGGAAGTCCAGATTATTGACAGAGAACGATGTTGGAAGCAGAGAAAAATCAAAAGAGGCAGCTCACATCAAAATGTCGACTAAATGCATTGGCCAGACAAGTGCGGATTTCAACCCGATGTGGCTTCCACTTCTCAACAAATCTAAACCCGTCAGACAAAGACACAGAAACACCCGGGACATGTGCTACCCCCCTTTAAACCTAACTTCTGTTTAACCCATCACACATAGATTTTACACCTGAATGCCGAAGAATGGATCGGCCGAAACGTCGTGTTTACAACACAAATAACAAGAAGTAGTTCAATCGTCCGAAGAACCATTTGAATATTTTAAAATATTTTTTACTTTGTCAAAATATTTTAATATTTACCTCCACCAATAAATGTGGATGTTATGTTATTGTTATTGCATCTATGCATGTTGTTAAGCTCATTGCTGCATGCATTTGCATATTTTGAGCTTAGTTACTGCAATATAATGTGTGTGCGTGTGTGTGTGTGTTGTGTGTGTGTGTGTGTGTGTATGTTTAGCATGCTAGTCTTGCAGGACACTTCGTGAAGGGAGTTGCAGCGGACACGATAACACTGTATTTAGTTCGAGCATAAATTTGTGCAAAAAGAAGATCACAGCTTACAAGAATTTGACTTTCACTAGTCACCTCTTCTAACCAACCAGAAAAGAGATATATCACTATTCAATCAACAAACAATAAACAAACCATCAACATCCTGTTTGAAGCCGACCCACAATCTTAAATAGTCAGAATTCGGTTTCATTTATCAGTTGATCGGTTAGTCTTCATTCGAGATGACATTGCATGTATTTTAACCGATTTACTCACTTTCACATCTTCCACTTTCGTTGTTTCTAAATTTCTAAAATGAATACCTAACTCAACACCGTTTGTCAGTCTTCTCGGGCATACTTACCAGCAGCTGATAACGTGATCAGCTTTTCAACTTAGCCTTACTTGAGACGATATCTGCTACTGAACTGTCGCCAAATGTTTCTTTCACTCAAAATCAGTTTATCTGCAGCTGCTATACTTTCCACACACAAACAAACACACGCGCACACAGGCACGTACACACATATAATGTGAGTGTGAATATTTTGCCACAATTTAGTACACTTTATTCTTCTCAACCTTCTTAATCACATGCAAAAAACAAGCAGAATTCTAGACCTTTGAACCATGCTAGCAATTTATCTCGCTTATTAAATAAAATTCATTGTTATTGTTGTAACCTCAGCCTTATCTTTTTCAATTTTCACGTCTGTAAATTTCCTGCTGAAATTGTTCTTTAAACATATTTATGTCTTTCCTTCACCCACAGAGAGAGTTCATTTCTCACTGGGTGTTCTACTATTGTGGTTTTGCTCCAAAGTAAGCTCAGTTTAGTCAATAAATAAATATATGTATTAGCTGTGTGTGTATCCGGTGATATAACGGTTAGGATTTATTAAACTATTAAACAAATACGTCAAACATTTCATTGGTTCTAATGATTACATAAGTAACTAGAAAGCACTCAGAGAGTGCATACCTCTGTCAATGTCGCTAGACAATCTGGATGAAATTCATTGAGAACCTTTGGAAATATCTTGCGGATAGGAAAAAATGGCGATTATATATATGTGTTTTGGACATATAACTACGACACAGGGGAGGTAATTGTCACGGCTCCGCTTCAAAATAAAATAAAATTAATCAGTTCTTCCTTTGCCTATTGTCTATTGTCCACCTTTCCGGAAAATCTGAATGAAATTCCTTTAGAACTTTTGGAGATATCCTGCGGACAGGAAAAAAATGTGAACCAACAAACCAACAATAAACAAACAAATCAACAAACGCGACCAAAAACATATACCTCTTTATAACTTCGTTGGCAGAGGTAAATGATACAGCAACTTCTGGCTTTTGGGGGAAAATTAAACAATAATCACGGTTATATTTTCGGACCGGCTGCATTTCAACTCCAATTTATGTAGGCGAGGTTTCAGCTTTTCATCGCTGCCCATTGACTTTACCGCTATGTGGCCTCTCGCTTGCTTAGCTTTAGTCATTTTCTGCACAAGCAAAATAAATATTTCTGGCGGTTGGAAATAAAAGAAATGATAATTAAGCACCGAATTTTGAAATTTTGTTAATACCTAAAATTCGTTTTGGCATTTTCAGCACTCAATCTATATGTTGTGCATTAAAAATCAAGAAGAAAGGGGTTATCAGTGGTCAGAAAATTAAAGTGTTACTGACAGAATAATATGCATAATAGAGAATGAAAAGCTAGTAGTATTACTTTATTTTAGCATCCCATACTCCAATGACCGCGGTCCCGAATTACAAGCAGTAATTATTAATTTATTTTAACAAATTAATTAATTAGGGTTATCATGCATTTAACTGAGTTAGTATGAGCATAAGTAAATGGGTTGACTGTAGGGTTGGCGCTTTCTTGTACGTTCTGTCACAGGGACTGCACATCTGAATTTGCAAAGAAAGCAGCCGACAGTCAAATAAGTACCTACTAAAAGCTCTGTAGCGGGACCGCACATCTTATGACGGATCGCACTATTTAACTTGTACCCATTTCTTTTTTGAATCTGACGTAGGCAGACATTATGGTTTTATTTTATTTTAATTTTTTATTTCCCAGGAAGACTTGCTTCTGAAGAATACAATAGTAAAAGAAATGCGAGTCACATCAGTTATAGAAAGCAACGATACTACTACTTCAATAATACAAGATGTAATTTCTGTATAATTGTGTACATTGTGCAATAGTCGGAGGTTTGACATTTAGCAGTACCTTCCATAAAAGCAAAATCTCACTTCTCTAGAAAAAGAAACAATAAGAAATGGATGACCTTAAAACAGGGAAGTGCCCACTTGTTTCGCTTACAAATGTAGCTACTTGCTATCAATGCACCAAGAATCATGTCTACTTGTCGAGAGAAAAATAATACTGGACCTGGTAGTCATATTGTTGGTGCCGTGGCACATTACAATTGCTTGAATGTGTTACTGTAATGCTGCAGTACTCTGATCCAGCACCCAAGCTATGTGATGGTGACGGTGGCTGTATAGTCCTTCTTCCATTCACAGCCAAAGCCATCGTTGCCGACGACAACAGCGGTGCTAAATTCCTTATCACTTGATCATATAATTCTTTTAAATGTCAAATGCCCTTCGAGATTGGTTCTGGCTTTTTTTTTGGGGGGGGGGGGGTTCATACTGCCGGAGTTAATGAGCGATACCAAATAAATACTTGAAACGTTTGTTTTAAATTATTTTTAAAAAAGATCAACCGTGTGCGCTTCTTTGATGGAAGGTTGGTATTTTGTCGCAAGGTGTGATGCATTGTTGAAAACAATACTTAAATTAACAACCCCAGAAGACTTTGGCAAACCACATAACCATCTTCAAGAATATGGACTCGAGTGAATTTTTTAGTATTATTTTATTTCGAATACAGGTCAAGTAAACAATATAGATTTTACAGGATTTCTAAGTATAGCACTACTTATGAAAACATTACCATTCCATGAGTTCACTATACTTTCTATCAATTGCTATAACAACTGCTGAGTTGGTCCGGGAATGTTGATTCTATCAGAATTGTTGCTTTCTAGCACTTGAGAAAATAGTTCTATTTTACCTTTATAAAACTTCGTGAAAACATAAATATAAATAAATAAATATAGGACCTAAAATGAAATTTGATTCTTACAATTTAAAAAAATTTTCTTGGAAAAATCCTTTTTTCCCGAAATACTGTACTAATTTACATAATTACTGCGTGTGAATTCTTTTTAATCAATAATTCTTTTCAATGTAAATTGCATAATTTATTCCAATTCACGCCTTTACCAAGGACATTGGTGCGAAGTGAACGCAGATTATGTCGGTTAGATTCCATTTTCCGTGCTGCTAACCGCTTGGCCACCGACACCTCCATTTATAAATAAATGTTTCCATAGACGCCTACCCCCCCACACACACACGCACACTATATATATATATGTGTGTGTATGTGTGTGTGTTGCTGTTTACGGTTGCAAAGATAACCTAAAAAAGGATGAACGCAAATTCAATCTTTATGGATAGTAAAAACTATTTAAGAATTTAAATCCTAATTTTAAAAAGGAATGGTGGGAGGCAGGAGGTTTTAAGAAACTTTCCGGTCAGCAATGGTTACAGCGGTCAGAGCACTGAGATAATGGGTCTGGGGATAAAAGATTTGGGTCTGCCGGCAGAGTGGGAATAGTCACAGGTAGCGTAATGAGTCTCGCCCCGACCTCACTCACGTCATGTACATTAACGCAGTTGGACTATGAAGACCTAGTTGGTACACTTCGGATATGAGTTTTGTTTACAAATGTCTGTGAACGTTTTGTGAAGGAAGAAACGAAGAAACAGAGATTTCAAGTAAGAGTGTCTTATCTGCAATGTGTCACTCAGTCATTTCAAAGTCAGTAACTTGAAACGCCACCATGAAACAAATCACAAAAACTATTCGTCTGATTATCCACCCAAATCAGAATTACGAAAAAGAACTTAACTGTGTCAGAATCATCATAAATAGCCAGCAGACACTGTTGACAACGTTCAGTGAGAAAGCCGATACAACGACTGAAGCTATTTTTTTTATGTCATGGAATATTGATCGTGCTAAACGCCCATATTCTAATGGTGAATTTGTTAAGAAAAATATAGCTGAAGTTGTTGCTGTGTTAGGTCCAAATAACAAAACAGCGACTAATATTGAAAACACAAGTTTCACGCCACGCTACGGGGAGGCGTATCTCCCAAATCAGTTCTGATGTTGCAGACAAAATGCAAAATGATTTAAAGAATTTCCTTGGATTCAGCTTAGCTCTTGATAAATCTACAGACATACACAGCAACCCATATTTGGTGGTATTTGTTTTTTGTTTCTTGTGTTTCGTCTGATGTAACAGTGAAAGAGAGATGTTGTTCTTGGTGACATTGAAAGAAACAACTCGTGGTGTTGACTTTAAAAATGCGTTTGATAAAGCCTTAACAAATGCTGGTGTTCCACTAAATAAACTCGCCGGCGTTGCAACAGATGGAGCATCTGCAATGGTGGGGGCAAATGAAAGATTAATTGCACTTATGAAAAGTGATCCCAGCTTTCCTGGGTTCCTCTCTGTTCATTATTTATCGTGAACACCTGGCAGCCTGATACTTCAAGTATGAAAATGATATGAAATCTGTTCTTGAAACTGTCAATAAATTTTATCGAAGGGCTGGTGCTTGAAGATACACCCAATGATGTCTCTTTCTACTGCATTGGGAAGTAGCTGTCGACCAACAATGTTTTAAATAGGTGTGTGCTGTGCATCTCTTGGAGCTTATTATCACTTTTCTCTAAGAAAAGAAAAGATCCTATCCTTAATTGGAAAATAATGAAAGATCTAATGTTCCTTACTGATATAATGAATCATCTGCAAACTCTCAACTTGGCACTCAAGGGGAAGGATACAATTGTTTCTGATCTTACTCAGACAATCAGCTTTCAAAAAAACATATTATCAAGAAACTTCACTCACTTTTCTAATCTCAGAAGTGGACTAAATACATTTCCTGGTGTCATAACCTCTGGACGACAGGAGTTGGCTTGTGCTATTTTCAGAAGCACTTCCTGCTTGTCTAGACAGTTGGCACTGGCGTTAATCTCAGCGTCTCGAATTTGCAGCGCTTTTAGGTAAAGCCATGAGTCAGAGACTGATCACACCTATTTGGCGTCTCCTAAATCAGGCCATATCTAAAGATCAGCTAAATCTTCAAAATGCTAACCACACTCTATTCTATTTTTCCTCCCTATTGTCTCAAGTACTAACCAGTACTAAAGCTAATACTTAAGAAGAAACAGATGAACTGAAAGAACGGACTGATCGCCTTATGTTTCTACATAGAAAACAAGGTAGGTTGTCTTTTATATATATTGTTTGACTTCGTAACTTCCTTCGAAGCCATCACACCTGGTATTGAGATAAAAGACAACAAAGTGGAATAACACAATACATTGATTGATAATTTCCTAGCCAGGTTTGATGACTTTCAAAAGCTGAAATCCTGCTTTACCTTTCTTGTAAATGCATTCATGGTTGATGTAGTTAATGAGATTTGTCCAATTCTCGAACCTCTGCTTACAGAATCATCTGATGTGGAAATGAAACTAATGGAATTACCAGGGGACCTGGGTCTGAAGATGATCCATAAATACGAGTTTACAATTGAGATCTCAAAAAAAAGTTCCAGAACAAAAAGATATCCGGAACTGAAGAAAATGATTGTGTGAATCATCTCAATTGTGAATCATTCTACTCTGTAATGACATGTGTTAATTCGAAACATCGTCCAAGCCTTACAAATAAACACCTGTACAGTCTTGACAACATATCAGCTGGAATTTCAACGACCCACAGCCAAGATGGAGACTCACAAGACCTCTACATGCAGTAAATAGAGGCTTTAATAGTCTGATCATTGTATCATTGTGTGTTCGTGTCATAAAAATATTATGATAAAACTGTAATTTTGTAATTTTATCTGATTAAAACATTTCCAATAATATTGGTTTGCCTTTTCTTTTACATTTATACCTCCATGTTCTGACCAGGTGTTTATTAAGATAAATAAAAATCATTAAATATATCTCAGTTTTTCTCCTTTCATTTTTATTTTTGGCAGTCTAACTTTATAATACTGAAATGCAAATTCGTATGTTTTTCCTAGTGTTTTCCGTAATTCGTTACTATATTAAATACGCTCAATATATTTAAAACAATCTTCAATCAAGATTTTGAAAACATCTGATACATATTTTGTGATTACTGAAACTAATACCAATCAACAATTTAAAAAACTACATACATGAATAAATACTATTGTATACGTGTATTTGTTAATATTTATATAACATCTTTGTAATAAAATGTGTCCATAACAATAAAAACGTGTGTGTGGATTTTGTTCATGACTTGCAGCTCTCAAACATATGAAGTTAATCGTATGTGGCTCTTACAATAAGCAAGTTTGGCCACCACTGATCTAGATGTTAATTCAGACGGATGGTCAAGCTACGCACGATATTTGTCATGCTTTAGGAATAGATGAAATAAATAGCCAGGTTAAAACTTTCGTAATCTTTGTTTTGATTTACATACACCTATGGTGATGTTTAACCAGCATGGAATGGTTCCAAAAGTCATACATAGGATCTAAAAAGTATAAATTTATTTTATCAAAAAGCATAATTAAATCACATATTCATCAGAAATTAACGCAATAATGAAATTAAACGCATGTCTTTATCAGATTGCACACCACGAATCCGTCAATTTGGTACGTATTATGCACTGTTTCCAGTGTAACTTGACGAGTTCAAGATGCCCAATCTGATAAAGACATGCGTTAATTTCTGATGAATATGTTTTTTTAATTATACTTTTTTTTATAAAAGATGTATACGTTTTGGAACTGGTTAAACACTGCTATAGGTTTATGTACGTCAAAGCAAAGATTACCAAACTTTCATAAGAATCTCTCGCCGCAACTTTTATATATTTTTGTGGCAGTTGTCTTTTGATTAATGAACAATTCTTATATTTAATGGACAATCTTTATAACATATGTACTGCTATTACCACTACTAAGAGTAATATTTTGTATAAGAAAACAATAAGAAAACTGCAAAGTAACCATTATTAACCAACTCAACTCAAATAATATACAAAATGTGCATTTCATTGCCGTAGAGTAGTGGTTAGCAGACTAGTCTAAAGATCATTATTATTGTAGTGTGTCGATTCGGGTTCATCCAGCATTGTGAGACAGAAGATTGTGTTGTGCCAATTTTCTAAAAGAGGAGGCTGCCTAGGAAATTACCTTTTACTTAAACTCGAACCTCAAACAACTAATCTTAGTTAATACCTATTCAATACAATGCTTAGCTAGCTGATCTTGCAGACCATTATTGCTTTAACGAGTTAGATTCTCACTGAGTGCCCAACAGTTATAGCCTTATGCCAGACAAAAATAAGTTTAGTAAATACAGGTACACCACCGGTACAGGTACACCACCGATTTTCCAGCACCCTTGGTTGCCGAACAAACAGAGGTCACGTAATAATAATTTGATAATACACCTCTGACCCACTGATTATGCACATCTAATATCTTTAAAGCATTAAGGACTGTTGGCAGAGCCAGTTAAGACCACAATCGGCCCCACGCCACCCATAATTTTGGGGCCCACCATATTAAAATTATATGAAATCTGAACAGTAAATTTATATTGAAACATAAACCTCAGTAAAAATAGTTTATTTATAGGGAAAGTTATATTGAAACATAAGCATAATAATATGATATGTAAAACTATTTAAAATAAAGACTTTTGCCGGGACTTATTGTGAGAAGACCGTTCAATGATGATTTGAGGAAGTGACATCCTTTGCAATTGACATAAAAACTAAAGCATTCAATCGTTTCTTAGTCATTGTTGAACGGATTCGGTTTTTGATTACTGATAGTTTGGAAAATGAACGTTCACCTTCACAGAATGTAATTGTCAATGTAGAGAATAGTCGCAGAGAAGTTGAAACATTTGCAAATGTCGACTCGACAACTGGATTATTTCTCAAGTATTTCAACAGGACCTGAGGATCAAGACCCAACTTTAAATGAGCCACACATTCTGAGAAATTTACGAACTCATCCTCGCAGTCTGGCTCCAAGTCATTGATGTATTTTTTAGCGAGTTAGACAAATGAACTTTCAGCTGCGAAGCGCAAACCTACCAATTACCGTAATGTAATGAATTTGTACGAACCTCTCGCATTGAAAAGAAATATGGCTGTAGACATTTCCCTCTCCTATTTGCAGACCTACCAAGCCTGCCGCATTTTGTTGATTATCTTGGTTTAAAATGATGTCAAGATACACTGTCAATACACTGAAATAGCTGTTTTAGATATTCTAGAATTCAACCATGTTGGTGTGTGTGTGGGGGGGGCATTTTTCTTAGGAAATCTCCCTCCTGAGAATTTCTAAACTTTGGCAAGTCTGGAAGCATCATTCTCCTTTAAAGACTTGATGAATGCAAACTCATGACATATTTGGTGATAAGCATGCCGACAGTGAGTTAAACTTGCTAGTAATTTGTCAATGATGACAAAAAACTCTGTACGCGGAATTGTTGTGCACCTTGAAGTTCTGCATCTGGTTCTGCATCTGGTTCAGCAAAATCACCATCTTGACGTCATCTCCTTCTACGATTTCTCATATCTTTTGATACATATTTGTGTTGTTTGCTTCATTCTCAATTCATCAAATTTATCACGAAGCTCAGCAACACAACTTTCAAATGATGAAAACAATGATACAGCAATTCTGATGTCAATGGTTCTACTCGTTTTGCGAAACCGCTGTAGGGTTTTGTTCCTAAGAACACACATAAACGCATTTTTAAGAAGACACATTTTCTCTGCCATTATTGACGCAGAATGTCGAACATCTCCTTTTTCATCTTCATTGTCGTCATTGTCTGCCATTTCATTGGTGTGCAATGCTTTCCCGGATTCAAAATAACAATGCCAATGCGTGGATGATAGTGTTTTAGGGCCAGAATTCGACCATTTTCATTAAGTGCCAATCCCTTTGTTAGTGAATTCCAGCGCTTTGTTGATCCAGCTGAATAAGCATATAATTCCTGCATCAGACCAAAGAAATTGCAAGCATTCAAGCAGCAGTTGATACTGGCAACACCAACTAGATATAAAGAATGTGCTACACATGGAATGCAATTCACTAATGGATTTATTTCTTGCTTGAAGACCTGCATATTTACCTGACATATGTGCCGCGTTATCATAACGTTGACCGCTACAATCATTTAGAGAAAGAGTAAATTCTTTAATACTTGTACCTGCATGGCTAAGAATGGGAAGAAATTTCAAGAACCTCTCAACAGGATATCCCGTTTTATTGGCATATTGTACAGTGGAAGTCAACTGATCTATGTGGCTGGTGTTGAATCAACACACATAGAAAAGTATTTAGCAACATGCATTTCTTTGCATATGGCGGACAAGACGTCTTCGTTCAATAGGTTTATCACCTTTTGTTGAAGAAACATAACTTGCTATCCCAGTCCCTTTGTTTCCATAAAGAGAAATATGCTGTGCCCGAAATGGATCAAACTTTGCTTTCAATTCCAAAAAAAAGAGGATTCGAACATTTCATCATCTCCTCGAAATGCTAATCCACGAGGAGCCAAAGACTTTATGACTGCAATGACCCGACGAAGTATTGCTTGTCAATAGTTTTTTCTTCATTCAGCTGGTTACTAAGCACACCATTGATACATCCTTTCTTCTTAGATCGTATTTACCAGGAACGAACAGAGAGTTTATGTTCTGTACTGTTTTCATGAGATTTGAGCATCTTTAATTCAGTTACTCCAGTCATTAAAACCACTAGTGGTAAACTGTGAAGGGGATCTTTTTACCTATAAAATAATATTTTTTATTCACGTGCTAAATGTATTAAGTGATTATTTTATTTATGATTGATCTTTTCCCCAAGGGAATAGTGATAAAGTTCTATATTGCTATTTATTTGTGCTTCCCCTCAAAGTCTTGGGCCCTACGCCGTGGTATACTTTACGTATAGACTAATCCGATCCTGGCTGTTAGAAACTTAAATTAAACAAATATTGAATATGAATTAAATGGTTAAATGCAATACATTGATATAAATGGTATTGTTTATTAATATAAACGAAACAGATACAGGTATATTAATTAAAAAACCCAAATATCATATACAGTTAATGAGCCAATAACGTACGTCTCACACAGTTCCTACTGAAACACCTTAGTCGAGTTTTTTCAACATTTCTACCTTTTATTGCATCGATATGGACTTGTGTTTGCACTGACACCTGTATTTAACTTGAAATCCATTATTAGGGATACATGTAAACAAATTAGTCGAGGAATTTTACAAAATCAATGTAGCAGTAACAACCACCGCAGTATAAACAATTAAGAGATGTCTCCACACACAACGCCACTTGTGGTCACTCAGTAAACTAGTGTGAGAGCCGCGAAAAATTCAAGTGTCTGTTCGTCCCTATTAAGAGATGTATCGGACCATTGATTGCCGGAAAACCGATGGTTTACCTGTATCAATTAGGGCGCTTACTGTGACGTAATGGCTAGCAAGCTCGTCTTGTCAAACCGATTCGCTCGTTGGTGTCTCACATTTGTTGCCTTGTGCTAAGCTTAGTAAATATCAGGGTACCTCACCGTGGAGTTATCTTTAGCGAGCTAGTCTATCTAATTATCACAACAATGTAGAGAATCCTACCCTTCCTGGGTACCCCACACTTGTGGTCTCACGCCACACTAAACTAAACTTAATAAATACCTATAATAGCCCTATTCTCTCAGTAAGTCTTGCTTTAATTTCTGACCAGTGACAATCTCTTCCCGTTTTTCAATGCACAGCATAAAGATGGGTGTCAAAACAAACTTTAGGTAAAATCTTTTTACCGCCAGGAATATTTAGTTTGCTAATACAGAAAATGACTAAGCTAAGCAAACATAGTCATAGAGTTGCGGTAAAGTCAGTGGGCAGCTACAAAAAGAAAAGCTGAAACTTTGCCAACGTATGCTGGGCCCAAATGCAGTCGGTGCTAAAATACAACCGTGATTCTTGTTTCAGTTTTCTCTACTGCCAAAATTTGCGGTGTGACCATATATGCAATGATTGGCCACCTCACCATGGAGAAATGGTTAGCAAGCTGTTCTCGCAGATCATTACTACTGAATAATGAGTTTGATCATCATTGGATGCCTTTACTTGTGGCCTTGTGCCAAAACTAAGCTAAGCTTAGTAATGGTTAGAGTGAATGACATCTTGATGCATGTATTTAATAAATCGTACCCGTGTTATAATTTTTAATTGATATTCCTTTTTGAGTTGATATTCCTAAAGTTGGAAATTTGCTCTTAAGTATAATTTATCGTTTTACAGGATTATTCAAAACATAAATTAGGCCGGGGGCCAGCAGGGTCTACCGTGCACCCCGCCCCA
>VCCN01005986.1:7588571-7602243 GCA_006491835.1 Architeuthis dux | reverse complement strand
TTGCTTTCGTCTTAGTCGTTGGGAAGTACCATTTTCTTATATGTAAACAATATAGTAAAGTTCTGTTTTCTAGGTTATTATTTTCATTGCTTGCGATTATTTGTTTTTTTTCTTTATATGTTTTCTTTACCTAGATTATTTCAGCGCCGATTCCACCATTTTCAGCCGGGTGGGGTCCAATTCGGTAAATTTATTTTTTAAAAGATGAACAAATAATTCCCGATATTTAATTTCAACGCTTTAAATCCATAAAAGCTTATTTAACAAAGGACATTTTGAGGCATTTTTCAAATAAATTACATTTTCTACATTTTCAAGAGGGGGCAGAAATACAACTATTGTATTACATTGATCCGTTCTTTTCCGTCCGTCTTACGGAAGTAATGCCTCGAAGTATGCGGTTCGTATTTTTCAGTTTTTGGTAAACAATCAAGCAGTTCTTTATTGCTTCTGTTCATTACTGTGGTCAATTAATTCCTTTCTTAAGGTCCACAGATTCATAACGTTATGTAGGTGGACATCTCTACATCTTTGTTCTACCAAGGCGATGCCAAAGTTCATCTTGCATTTAAACACCTTTACTGCTTACCGATACTGGAGTCTGTCCAGTGGTAAAAATCATTCGTTTCCGACGAGAAGTTGTCATTTCTTCATTAGTTTTTCTTATCTTTTCATTTGTTATTTTTCCATGAAATTTCCTGGAAGTGATATAGTGTAATAGCGGAAATAAATGTTTACGTCTTATAAATTTCATCGTAGGTTTTTTTAAAACTTGACTCGTTTAAATGAAAGAGTCCATTGTTTCATTTTGTGGGTTGGAGATATATTTAACAGCAAAATATAAATGTTATACTTTTATTATTTATACGGACAAAGAACAAAGAAACAAAGAAGCATGGCAAACTCCGCTCCTCCTATTTCGACTGAAGATGATATTGCAACTTTTGTAAATAGTGTAAATAATAATAATAAATGTAGAATGATAAAAATGTATATTTTTCAGTATAAATGTATTTATTTATTTGAATGGAATAAACCATTGCGTATTTGTAACATAAATGTGCGTAGATATGTAAAACTTTTGGCTCAGTCGGTAAGAGAGCCGATCACTTGGTCGTGATTACAAATTGCGGTAAGGAAAAGTTAATTTTATATATCGGTTTGGTTTAACGTTTAACAGACAAACAGTGAAGAGTTTACTCCCCTGAATTATGTGAGGATTGTTGTTGTTGTTGTTGCTGTTGTTACGGAGGTAAAGCAAAGTCAATTCCAGCGTCTGACTTGGATTGGCGTTTGACAACAGAAAATGTCACACTGTTCATTATATACACAGATAATTTAAAAGAATGCACTCACATTTGCGAATGTATTCCTAAACAAATGTCTGCACTTCCATTATTTGCGATGATATTCCTTAACACAACAATCACTATATTTTTTATAAAACAGCTATGTCGCCTGAAAGTAATGAATGAGTCTTTAAAACAAAAAGCCTCATTGTATTCCTCTTTTTCATATTGTTACTTGGTACCGTGTATTGAGCACAATGCGTTTTGTATTGCTGTCGACTGTATTACTGGTTAGGACGCGACGCGCACTTAATGACTTTTAATTTTCTCTTATATGTAGGCGCGTCAATATTGTTATACGCATCGCTGTTCCTTTTTGTCGGTGTTAACCTTTTCCTCGGTTTTCTTGCATTGTTACGAAACAAAATTGACAGCGCCACAGGTGGTGCTTATTATTTTGTCAATATCTCTGGCGCAGATTTCCGCTTCTAGTTGGTTTCATTAGCAGTTTTATTTGCAAGGAAAATCTAACTGGGTTAACGTTGTTTTGATTGTATTACTAATTGAGCTGGCTTCCTCGATGTCTTGTTCATTAAAAAAAAAGAAAAAAGAAAAAAGAACTGGCGCCTACTGTAGCGCGCTGATTAGCTAGCTCATCCCTTTGCTTAATTCGCTAGTGTATTGAATTCGATCCTCACCACCCGGGCTTTTTGCGAGGCTAACTAAGTTCAGTAAATGTCTATTCTTGGGCGCCTACCGTAGCGCGATGTGTGACAGACAATTAGCTAGTGAAGTGCGTTCGATCATCTCTGGGTGCTCAACTAATATGGCCTTGTGCCAGATTAAGCTAAGCTAAGTAAATAACTAAATAGACGGATATAGATAGCGAAAAAGAGAAAGCTTTATAAAAATCTATTGTTGGGCGCCTACCGCAGCGCGATAGCTAGTAAGCTCGTCTCTCAAACGAATTCGTTAGTGTGATAAGTTCGATCCTCACTAGGTGCCACACTACTTTTATGCCAGATTATGTTGAGATAATTGTATATTTCCCACTGGAGTCAGTGGTCGGTGTTCGAGCCCAGGTAAGGCATCAGGATTTCAGATGCTTATTTCTAAGGCAGGTAAGCCGTCTTCACTTGGAAGATTCGCGTAACACTATCTTCCTAAGTCCCACCTCCCCGATTTGGCCTTGTGCCAAACTAAGAAACCATCTATTCCACCAACACAATCATTCATTTATTTGCTTACTTTCAGTGTTAACTCTGGGTAATGAATACGTCTTTTAAAACAATGGAAAGGATTGTATTTTCATTTTAATACGTATTGCATTGGTTGTATTATGACCGCACTTTAAAGCAATATCCTTGTCAAGATGAATTGTTTGGTCTGATTGTGCATTACGCAAGCTACGTTATAACTATGTCAGTTCATATAGTTCTAAGCATGCTTCGATGTATTAGATGTGTGCAAAAGTTCCCATCGCTCTTTTCGAAAACTAGAAACTAAATACACAGATGAAAAGCGTTTTTTTGCTGGAAACATTTCTACAAACCTAATATATTTTTTATGCTTTCAAATAACGCTTTATAAAAACAAATCAGCAATAACTTTTTAAAAGTCATAGATAGAACGCCTGACGTAGAGTGATGGTTATCTATTATTTTCGTAAGCTATTGCAAATGTGTTTGATCTTTACTGGGAGTCCTACTATTGTGACGAATCCCGGACACAAAGACACTGGGCATGAAGTCACAGACATAAATTCACAGGATTTATGTCACAGACCGGAAAACGTTTTAGAAAAGTAAATGAGTTGACGATTACGAGAGGCTTTATTCAACTTTATAGTACGAATATCTCGCTTTCAAATCAAAACAAAAGATGGTAAATGAATAAAAATAAATCACAAAACAACGTTCATCCAAATTTACAAAAAGAAAAAAATACTTAATTAGTACAGATTAAATTAAAATATTATTTATTTTATTAAAAAACCTTTTTCGGTCTGTGACTTAAAGTCCTTTGACTGTATGTCCGTTTACGTTTACGTTTTGTAGGTAACGCAGCGTGCTACCAACATTGTGACTTTATGTCCGCGACTTTATGTCCGTGACTTTATCCCCTGTGACTTTATGTCTGGTCACCGCTGTGACGCTGCAGTTGACCAGGCTAAACTTATTAAATATTTACAATGACAGAGTAGGTAAAGTAATCGATTTTACTTATATTTTGCTATGGAGTGAACATCGATATTTATACCATTTCATTTGTCAAGGATCAGTTAGATTTAGCTAATTTTTCAGATGTTACTAGCAGCTACAGCTACTTTATTAGTTGGGGACTCAGGCCCCTAGTAATATTTTCAAAAGGAAAAAAAGTTAAAGAAAAATTAAATTTATTTTTGATAAGGCTAACAACAATTAAAATTCAACATTTGCTTTTCGTAATTTCTTGGAACAAGTTTTTGAGAACATCGTTTTCACTTGACATGGGAGCAAGTTTATTTTAGTCGTTTTTAGACGTCACCAACCGTCATACAATGTATATCTATACAGAATAGTGCTTATTTTTGACGTAGTATGTTTACTTCGAATATATATATACAATATATTAATTGAACCCTTCTTAAATCGATAATTTAGAGTACTTATCTTTTGATTCAGCATTCACAAATGAAATAACTTTTCACTCAATCTCTAGAGGCCTCCCAGATGGCAGATGTCCCTGGGCTGCAGCCCCTAAAATCTATACCATAATCGGACACTGGTTACTAGTGTCAGACTCCTGGCATTGGCTCTATTCTATAACTGTTCAAAATTGTACAAAGATTTGCAAGATAGGAAATATATAAGTTAAGACACTGTATGCTAACTCCATCTTCACCGTCTCCGTTAGAGTGTTTATTTCCTTTCTAGCTAAGTTCGTTAAGTAGCATGTTGTAATTACATTGTCTTAGGATGATGCAAAAGTTCACAGCGCCAACTTTTGCGCAATGTTAGGGGACTGCATTTGAAGTATACTCAGCTCTTTATTGCTGGTACAGACAGCTGTGGTATGTTGTTTACAACCTTTAGAAAAATTCAGGAGCGAGAAAAGTGGGTTTCACATGAACTTATGGAAACGAACATGGATAAGCGCTTAAACCCTTAACCTCTCTTCTTGCTTGGCACGGAAAAAGGCATTTTGGGACAAGATAGTCAATGGTGATGATGAAAAATGGATTTGTTAAGAGAATCCAGAACGAAGAAATTCAAAGAGGATTCTTTAGTACGAATTGTTGGAACCTAGACAAACTGTTCCTGCACAACGCTACAGTGAACAGTTGGCTCTTTTGAATGATACATAGAAACAGAAAATACCTTTTTTTCTGGGCAAGGAAGTTGATCGGTGATTTTGCTGCTTGACAACCCACGTTGCAAATGCGACGCACCAAACAATCATGGAATTGTGATAAGAAGTCTTTCCACGTGCAGCGTATTCTCCAGACTTGTCGCTATCAGACTATCATTTGTTTTTGTTCCATGCAACGCCCTTTGTTTGATAACCGGTTCCAACGAGTCCAAGATTTCGAAAACATTCGTCCAAGAATTCATCGAATCAAAAGAGGATTCGTTCTTTTATGAAGGAATACACACTTTTGCTGAAGGAGTCCCCTCGGATAGTGTAATGGTTAGCACGTCTGCCCCACACGCAGAAGGTCCCGGGTTCAGTTGCCGGTAATGAGCGAAGAGTGTGGGAAACTCTTCATTAGGACAAACTTCTCGGTGCAGCTAATTGAGTACACTCTAAGCTGTGTGTTTAGGGTGGAGGTATCCCTTCGGTGGACTTGCATCCTGCCAAGGGAGTGGTCATTAAAACATGTACGAATAAAGTCCTCGTCTCGACCAGACTTGAAACTTACAAGGATCACTAAGCTGACGCAAGAAAACCGGGACATTGTCACCAGGCTCCGTACTCATTTGAGAGTTATCTCTTAAGTGACGGGACGCTTTACCTTGCCTTATACACGTTTGCTGTAATGTGGCGTAACGTCATAGAAAGACAGGGAAAATATTTTTATGACAGAATAATGATTCTATGAATTTATAGGAGTAAAAGATTTTGTCAAAAATTCCGGAAAAACCTGCATCAACCCTGTAGTTGAAGAAACAATTTAGCATACTTTTGTAGCGATTACAAAAACATATATTGCTTAATGGCAGAATTTTAATGTATATTAACTGTCATCAATGCGTCTTAACTTCAGGTAAAGATTCTCTAACGTTGCTACTATTTTTATGTCAAATATGTATAGAATTTTCACCAATTTTACAATTAAAACATTTAGGAGGCATTTCTCGCGTGAGTCCATCAGAATATCACTAAAAACACGTAACTTACTACTGTGTAAGACAGTAACAATTGTAGGCAGATAAATATATTTCTATTGATAGCTGCTTTGAACTAAGCTTTTACACTAATTATTACTTTTCCCAGAAACTCATTTGATGGTCCACTAGACGCCGCTAATTTTCCTTTGAAGTCTGTCTGTTGGTAACAAATATGTATATAAAAAAAGACCAGCTCTAATTAATGCTGGCGTCGTAATTTTTTCATCATAGTCAAGTATACAACTAAAAAGGAGATATTTGTGTAGGATTAAAAATGCATTAATTTAAAAAAAACAAAAAAACCCCCAAAACGCTTGAAAATATCCGCACGTTCGTTTGTGTTAAGGACTCTTAAAATATTTACAAAACATCCGACATGCTTATCCTAAATATTATTTACGGAATGCCGATTTCTTATAAAAACATAAAACTATGTTCTTAAAAAATGGTTCATATATCATGAAATTAGATCCGTTCTTTGGTATTGTGTTAGAATATACTGTATTTTACCACAGAGGCAAATAAAAAGAAATATCGACTCAAAGTAACCGATTCTTAATTATAGCCTATCGTTTCAACAGGCATCGAACTATAATCAACTACTCCTGTCATAGGTTTACTTTATAAAATAAACTGTTTCCGGGCCGGAGGAATCAACATTAAATTATGTAATTTCTGCCAGAAAATAGTGTTTTCTATATTAAAGTTAATGGTTCAATTTTATTTTACCAAATAAATAAAAATAAAATAAATCTAACAATTAGTTGATATTTTAGAATATATTTTTACGTATAGTATAGTCTAAAAGCATAAAAAGCGACAATACTTTAAAAATTAGAGTGGCCCTGCTGCGCAACAAGAATTAGCAACCTAGTGCCACAGGCTATTACTATTGTATTGAGTTCGATCCTCACTTGGACCTTAGTAAATAGCAGTACTACAAGGAATAGTGATATCACGAAAACAACTATTTGTCGAAAAAGAAAAACTCAGAAACCTACGTAATCCTGCAAGATATACTAGTATTCGAAAATCTTCGATGAAGCTGTAGGGACAGTCAGTTGTTGGGGAAGGAAAACGAGTCAATTGAATTAAAGTTCTTAAGAAGTTGGAATAACACTTGTCGTGTAATTGAGTGTATGCATATGTGTGTATAAATCATGGACTTGCCTTCGTCGAAATGTCTCAATATGCTTGGCGTGAATTGAGGATCTTTAATAAAGAGCCAACAATAACCTCCACAGATTGGTGACAGTTTAGCGGTATCAATATGTTAAATGTTTGGTGAGGTGACATCCGACAAAGCATTGTCAAATATTTTTTTTTATAACTCTTATTTCTGTTGTTTTTTTGGGGGGGAGAGGGCCCCCAAGAAAACAACGGAAATAAGACGTAAGACATACTAGTCAGAAATTACTAATTATCTGCAAGGTATATTTTTAAAAATTGTCTTCTTTAAAATGGTGTACCTTTTAGGAGGGAACTCATTACCTTTTAAAATAGTTTTTGACGCTTTCAGATATATACCTAAAAACTACACAGACCCCTTATTTTTCGACGGAATACGATCAAACTTATTAATTCTCTTGTAGCGCGAACAATGCATGGCATCGCACAGTAATTAATAGTAAGTTTGTTGTATTTCATTAAAAAGAAATTTCATTAGGCAACTATAATAATAAAATATGTATCTTAAATCTTCTCTGGTCTATTCTAACTTATGGAAGAGTACACACAAACGCAATTCGGCAAATCAGGCGAATTCTTCCGGGAGCTACTAAACTATATCCACTCATTAACTGCGACAGGCGGCGAAGAGTAATAGTTATCCATTGCAAGATAAAAGTTCGGTTTCACTGATAGAACGGTGTTGCCATCAATCACAATAAAACGGAAATTTGATTGAGTTAACCAAAGACCTGCAATGAAATTCCCGTCATTAGCGATTGAACCTTCCATAATCAGTAAATAACTATTTCATTGATACAGCTACAACCACAGAAACAAAAACAACATATAATAATTTAAATAGAAGGTCTAGCACAATAATCACTATTATTACTAGTACAGTACAGTCTACCTTCTTTACATTAAATAAAAATAATAACTAGCTGGACTCGTGGAAATTCCACGGGTGTTGACAACTAAGATTATCCGTTGTTGAAGCCTCTGCTCTCACCCTTTACCTGTGTCTTCTCATTCTCTTCCTTATCCCTTCCAATATTCGTTGCCCTTCCATGTTTTTATATAAATATTATACAAACATGGATTTGTTTCATATACAGAAAAAGAAATAAGGAATGCACAACTGTTTTCTACTGCATCCTCTCTTTTATCTTTCTTTTGCTCTATCTCTCCATAAAGAATTTCAAATGTATCGCAATTTTTACGCTTTTCCACCCCTACCTGCCTTTCGATCTTTTGCTTATTGTCTCTTGATATACAGCCAGCAAGCCTGTCTCTCTATGTATTTCTCTCGTCTCCATCCCTTCCACTCTCTATGTCTCATTCTCTCTCTTTATCTATCTATCTATCTATCTATCTATCTATCTATCTCTATATCTATATATATATCCGGCGTCGCCCGTGCCAATATGGTGTAAGGTTGGAATTCATACAGATAAAGACGGAAAGAAAAAATCCATAATACCCTAGGTACGTCCAGAATTTAGTCAGTCTTGATCGAAGAAAATAATATTTTCATGTGTTAATTTAGTGTGGGTGTGTGTTGGTGTGATGGCTTATTTTAACTAACCAAGTGCGATACAGCCCCCCCCCCTATAACGTGTGAATTGGGGTAGCAAAAAATTAACACCACGTTCTAAACCTGCCATGACCAATGTATATATTTAGGTACTGGTGTGGAGCTAAATCTAGATAATCTTTAGCTATATCTAGCTATTGTTGAGCCAGTAAAATATTTTGGACTCCACGATCCACCCGCGTTTGAACGCAAACTTCGGTATAACGCAACGTGTTATAACGTGGGAGGCCTGTTTTAAACTGGGCTGTCTTATGCGGTTTGTTCCCTGAAATATTAATAGAAACAAAATGAAAAAAAGAAAAGGAAAAAAGAAAAAATTCGAATCAGAAAAGAAGCAGTATTCCACACTCGTGGGAAATAGTAAAATATCGCGAAGCACTTAGACTTTAGCCAAGAAGTTGCGAGAGCGAACGTCACAACGTATCGAACCCGTGGACGGTAAGGAAGTAAACAAATTACCACAATGAGTAACTGAAACAGTAATGAACTGAATAATTGTTTACAAAATACGGTAATATACGAACCGCATACTTCGAGGCCTTACTTCCGTAAAAACGCCGTACAATAGCGTCCCAGAATTCTACAGCTAAAAAGCTGTGACTTAATACTGTATTGTTTTAGAAGAGTGAAAAATGTGTTATATTTCACATAAATATAAATTAAAACTGTCAATAAAAAAATCCAAATGTACTCACATATGGGAATATCTAGTTTCACTTTTTAAAATCACGTGTTGTATAGCGTAAACTGTTTGCTTGTTAAGTATAATATCGCCGTGACAAAAAGGAAGGAGAAGCCCACTCGTTGAAAGATATGAAAGGTTAGGACGATACTGTCTATGCGTGCGTGCGTGTTTTTTTTACTACTACTACTACTATTAAAAATAATACTTAATATTGTTATATTGACGAAAAAAGCCCGAACTGGTAAAACAAACAAAAATATTGTAACACAAGTTTGTGTCATTTGTAAGAAGAATTACAGGAGAAAAATCATGTATTTCCTATGTATAGGACCAGAGGTTGGCTGAAAAATGAACTCGATTGACCTCCGAGGTCAAACTCACATAGCCTATGTGGGAAGTTGACCTCTTCTCAGTATACATGCAGAATATTATCTCTATCTTCCTTTTAGGTTTCACGGAGAAGAGGCACGGACAAACAAATAGAT
This sequence comes from Architeuthis dux, assembly GCA_006491835.1. Taxonomy (NCBI): domain Eukaryota; kingdom Metazoa; phylum Mollusca; class Cephalopoda; order Oegopsida; family Architeuthidae; genus Architeuthis; species Architeuthis dux. Next base: position 7,592,650 of record VCCN01005986.1, on the reverse strand, counting down.
GGCTCAAATATTAGTACAGATAAGTATATTCCCTTTTCCTTCCAACCGCTTTTCTTTTCGTTTTTCTCTACCTTTCCTACTTCCCACCTTTCCTCCTTCACACCCTTTTTCTCACCCCTCCTCTATCTCACTTTTCCCAATTCCTTCTCACTTAATATTCTCGGTTAGAAAGCATAACTGATTCCAGAAGGGCAGGGGATCGGATAGCTACTACACTCTGATATAGCTAGAAAAGCGTAATGGCCATGCATACAAACAATCATCATCATGAAAGAGTAAAATCTGAAAAGATATCTGAACCCTGTTAGAGGAGTGAACAAAATTGTGAAATATGAAGGTGGCAATTGTACCTATCATTTTTGGCGCACTTGGAACAGTCATGGATAGCCTTGCAAAAAGATTAGTAGAATTGAAAGTTTGAGTAAGAATAGAAACCACACAGATGACAGCATTATTAACATCGATAAGAATGCTGAGGAGAGTGCTAGAGTATTGAGGAATCTTGCCGTCACTGGATCTCTAGAGAAAGCCACCAGATACTACTAGTGTAAAAACTCAACGAGTATAAAATAATTAACAAGAAAAAGACTGTTCCGGTGAAGATAAAACGAAAAAATAGGAAAAAAGTCCAGTTTACCCTGCTATTTATCCAAAGCAAAGGAGCTTTTTAATATCTGGTACCCACGCACGATCGTCCAAAAATTAGCCGGCTCTTTCGGACATCAGGGCGTGCCCATGATGTATGTCCCTTTCAGAGCAATGCGGAGGTGGTGTCGAGGGAACGGGTTCCCGGGCACCAATTGATCACTATTGGTTTCCATCTCAGAAGGTCTTTCCTTTCAACACTCCTTTTATAAACTAATATTCGTGTTGCCTCGCCGTGGGGTAATGGTTTGCAAACTAGATCATTACTATTGAGAACTGAGTTCGATCTTCACTGGGTTCCCCATACTTGTATATAGCCTTGTGCCAAAACTAAGCTAAGCTTAGTACATAATTAGAAACTATTATTCCTAAATGAATGGTGTAATTGTTAGCTTCTGGGTTCGATTCCCGGTATGAGTGAATAGTGTGGAAAACTCTTCATTAGGACAAATTTCCCTGTGCACTCAGCAGCTAAGTGAGTACACCCTAAGCTATGTGATTAGGGTGGAGGTATCCCTTCGACAGACTTGCAGCCTGCCAAGGGGGTGGTCATACAAACTTGTGAGTTTAAAGTTGCAAGGATCACTAATCTGATACATGCAAAGAAAATCGGGACTTTATCACCGGTCTCCACGCGCCCTGCAGCGCATGAGAAATAATAATAGAATTCATAAATGAAGTCGAATTTATAGTTTTCTTGGAGGTACTATTTTTAATGTAAAACTGCGATACATATTCACTATGACAAAATTGGGAAAATACATTTTTAGGTAAAATTGATAAATCGTTCTTTATGCATAATACATAACAATATAACGTCCTTGGAGGACATTTAGTAACAAACGTCTTTTTTGTTGTTTTAAAGACAAGAAAAAGAAATGGTGAAACATCAACAAACAAGCAGGGGACAATGAAAAGCACCTTAAAAAACCCCAACTGACGTCAAAGTGCATACATAATGTGCTGGCTGCTGTTTATGGCGATGCTTGCTGTCAACCACATTGTCTCTGCCGGTCAGAGTTATTTCAGGCATACTTGGAATATTTTCATTTCCTGTCTTCTTTTGCTGGAGAGGTTAAAACCGTCGTATCAGCCACACAACGACATGACAACTTGACACAACAACGGGTTACATAAGTAGCTACAGAGGAGCACAAAGTTTCGATGAAACACCAGACGTAAACAAGCCTGAAATTGCTATTACTTGTATCTGATTGCTTCTAATTTGTTATTTGGTTACCGTATTTAGAGACCGGAGCTAATCCTGATCAAACTTAAGTGGGCGTCCCGGCTAATCTGGAAAAGACGCTAGATCTCTTATAAATCAAATCAATATAAGCATTGTTAGAGTGTAGAGGTGGCCTAATGGTCGTAACTACTGTGATGATCCTCGGTGATACAGCATCGATCTAGATGTTGGATCCATAATATATAACAACACTCTTACGTATAGATGTTTTGGTAGGAATAAATACATAACGATTTTTAAAAATGAGTCAGTTTATTAAGTTTATAACTGTAAACAAAAATCGACTTCAAAGATAATTTAACACCTTGATAAGTTCTGTTTTTTAAGCGACAAGTGTAGTATGTAAACATACTTCTGAATTTTATTAAATGGATGTATTTGGTTGTCACACATGAAATGTTTATTCTACATCATAGAAAATAATGTTAAAAGTGAAAGATTTACTAATGTAATTGCATTTTTTTTCAGATTCAATGTAAATAGAGATATAATTCGTCATTATTGGACATTTTTCAGCCCTTAAATTGTGTTCGGAGTCCTTTTTATAGTCATTAAGCGGATCCTAGAAAAGACTAAGCACAGCAAGAACTGATTTAACCCCCCCCCAACGTTTTTAGACATAATAAAGACATGTTTAAATATTCAGCCCTCTAGCTCCTAATGCGATCTGTACATTTGACACCTACCTAGCCAGCCAGCCAGCCAGCCAGCCAGCCAGAATAACAAAAACTTAAGAAGCCTATTTTGACAGTTTTGGTTGACGGTTTCTAATAGATATATATATATGCACAGATATAGATAGATACATAGATATGAACAGAGATAAATAGATAGATAGATAGATAGTACATACATACATACATACATACCGGAATACCTTGTATAGTGCGGTTTTGATAAGTGCGTGTTTTGATGTAGGTAAGAAAAATAAAAAAATTCTCCGCCGAGTTCTGATTGGTCAGAGAGACGGGACGCTAGCTTAGCTCAACTCAGTTGCTCAGTTGTCGCGCGATAAACAAAGGCAATGATTTAGTCTCCATTTCTCGATCGATTCAGGGAGACCGAATCATTGTTTGTAGCAAGTATTGGCTTTTACGAGGCCGGGGTGCTAGCCAGACGCCCAAGATGGGCTGCTTTACAAAGCTAAAGGGCGCCAACTGCCCTGCTATTTGCCCAAAGCTGGGGATTGGGGTGAAAAGTAGATTCATACCTTTCATTAGTGCGAAGTGAACGCAAACTGTCCCAATCGGAGTTTGAACTTGCTTTGCTGATTCCATTTGCCGTTAGCTGTTACGCCACTCACACCACCTTGGGTCCACTTAAAATAATAAACCTCATTCGGGATCGTCACTTAGTCTCGACTCTACGTAGTTCGCTATACATTTATTCTTATTGGAACATTTAAGGTTAAAACGAATTCATTAATATCTCTGAAATAACTGATGTGACTAGAGCTACAATTCAAATAATGGTGTAAAGTTTTCAGAAGGTACGGAATTATACGTTTTAGACATGTTGTAAAAAGGAAAACACACTCGCTGTCTAGAAAATACGTTATTATTTCTTCAACTCTTAAGTGAGCAAACTTCAATAAGGATTTTAAAATCTATATATCTATTTACTAAGCTTAGTTTTGGTACCAAGTATTGGGGGCACCGAGGGGGGATCGGACTAGTAAAGCTCAGCAAGACCAGCATGCTAACCATTACTCCACGGGGAAGCTTCCTAGTGTATCTCTACTTTGTATATAAAGATCTCTTCTGAAACGTTCTAAAAGGCTTTGTATGAAGTACGTACAATGAAGAATGTCTGTAGGTTCGTCAATAAGTCCGTAACCTAATGACGAAAAAGGCATTTATTTTACGCTCGTACACAACAGATATTATTTCAACCTAATTGTCTTCCTTGCCAATGTACTTAACCCGACGCTTCTCTATGGATCACACAAATCGAACAATGTACAGTGAACATTTTTAATAAAGATTCAGCTAATAACAGTGTCAGGCTACCGACTTATTGAACCACAATCGTATAAGATGTAGCATGAGGTGTGCTTGGTCCGTATCACAGACTGCGAAGAGTGGCCAGGTTAGGTCAAATGACGTGTTAAATTGCTTACTGAGAAAAAAGTACATTAAGCTTGTTCAAGCTTTTCAAACTCAATTATCCCGAACTTTAAAAAAAA
>VCCN01005986.1:7528608-7543277 GCA_006491835.1 Architeuthis dux | reverse complement strand
ATATATTATATGGCAATATATATATATATGTGTGTGTGTGTGGGCGCGCGCACGCGCGTGTATGTCTGTGTGTTTGCACATGTTACCTTTATATATACATACATTAGCAGAAGTACCCAGCCTTGCGCGGGTTTCTAAATATCTCAAATGAATACAATCACACGAGTTCACTATACTTTGTATCAATTGCTTTAAAAAGATGCTGACAATCTTCAGTTGGTCCGGGAATGTTGATTCTATAAGAATTGTTGCTTCCAAGCAATCAACAAATTAGTTTTATTTTGGTTTAATGAAAATTTGCAAAAACGTAAACATAAATATACAAATATACGACTACAAAATGAAATTCTATTCTTACATTTTTTAAAGATTTTCTTTTCAAAACACTGTACTAATTTACATAATAACTGTATGTAGATACTTTTTAACCAAAAATTTTTTTCCAATGTCAATTGCATCATTTATTCCTATTCATCCCTTCCCCAAGGGCCTTAGTGCGAAGTTAACATAAATTAGTTTGAACTTGTCTCGCTGATTCCATTTTCTGCATTGCTCCATTGATGGTTTTTAAAAAAATATGTTTACGCACAATGCATAGACGCCGGCAATTAGTGCCGCGTAAAAAGATGTCGCCTTTTGCAGTTTAGCCGGGAAAAGCAGCTTTGACCCTAAATTGACCTATGATGACCTCTAGTGTCCTTGGGGGTCAGCAGCACCCATCCCATGTTCATCCTCGAGGGAAGTTACCTGTATAGACTAATTTTCAGCCATTTGGTCGACCATAAGATGCATACGACCAAGCAAACAATCGCTTGCTATATATTAATATATATAGTCATGATATTTATGTTGATTCGATTTCACCCACTTACAAACTTTCTTATTATAGCATGTTAACCGCGAATAGAAGACCAAAGCCGCCAACGTTCACTTATTTGTTCGTTCGTTCATTCAGCAGACGGTTAATTCTGGGCCGAATCTAATCTATACATTTAAACATCATTAAAGAGAGAACCAATTTATAAATATGGCGGTGTAACATTGTCAAACCTACACCACTTGCCCCAACGCCAACAGCACAGCCAAGAAATACCGAAAATTTGCATCAGTTTGTGCAATAAAGAAAGACCCTTTGCTCATCTCTCAGCAAATACAACCAGGTTGACTGAAACTTCCTCCTACCATCTTGCAAATCCTGTTGACATTTACATGCAAGTTCAATCTTCCATCACTCTTCGGTTATTTTGGTGAAATAACGCGGAAATAATTGCGACCTAGTCGTGGGCGAGGTCGCTCTTAACAAATGTATTGGTCACATAACTGCCCCCACATCTCGGAAACTATTAAAGATAGAAGCATGCTGTTTTCACCATTTGTTTTGAAGATTCATTTAGATTTTAAGAACGACCCGACCCGGCCCTGTCCGGCCCGTTCATCACGCTTTTTGAATCTTAACTCGAAAACTAATGAAGATAGACAGGTGGGGTTTTCACCAATCGATAGCCCATTATTTTAAGATGTATTACTTATGCGGCAAGTGCGCTGTTTACTAGTTAGTGAATTATGGTGGTTTTTCTGAAGCAAGTCATTTTTGGTAATCCTCAAGGATTAACTTATTTCTAGTCTAACTCGGGAACGGATAAAGATTTTTCTGAATATGTTTCCGCCAAACGATAGAGCATCAAAAATATAATTAGAAACTATTTTCTAAGTATTTTCTAAGTATTTTCTAAGTATTAAAACTTAACGATGTAAAAGTGAAAGATTCTTCTTGACATTCATTGTGTAAGCGAGGGAGCATTATATCCTCACCAAAAGTGAGGATTTTCTTACTAGTCACGTGTATAACAAGAGCCATGTTTGTCACACTTATAGTATTTCCACCCCAAGGTAAAGGCGAAGCAACTGGTATGTTACCAAATAAGACTTAATAAAACTTTCGGTATTCACACCTTGATTACTGAATTTATTTATTAAAAGGGTACTTTGTAAAAAGATTAGTGGAATATTTCTTTTTACGAAAGCATACACCTATTCTTCACGTCTCGTATAGTTTTTTTTCTTCAAAACATCGCATCAACCAGGTCGGCCACCCTACAGTTCAGATTTGGACCCCACGACTTTTGTTTTTTTCCATAGAGATTTCAGACTGATGGTGATCCCGAAAGAGTACTTTACAGACTGTTTTGAAAAATCGAAGGGACGGAAGGATAAATGTGTGTGGTCCTAAGGGAAATGCATTGAAGTGGACTAAGGCGCCATTGCCTTAGGTAGGTTATTTTATTGTTAATATTATAAACTGGATACTTTCCGGACATACCTCGTAATCTTATTTCTTGTATACATTTTCAATATTTGCTGTGGTCATGGGTGTGAATGAAAGATTTAACGTATCTCCACTTGTATTCTCAGGTTGTGAGCATCGGAAGGGTAATTATTTCGTTCTATCGGCAAGGACAGATACACTGCAGCTATAGCCAATCTCACTACCTTCCTTCGATTAAAGCTTTTGCAACATTGCATAATGCTGTTTACTGAACGAAATGTCAAACAACGGTCGCCGATTGCCAAGACTACCAAGTGTCAACCACCTCTCTCGTCTCGTAGCGAAGAGGAGTCTTTTTATTTGGAAGGTAGTACCTTTATTTCATTTTATCAGGCAAATATAACGTTTGATCACCACTTGATGGTGCCTACACTGAGTGACCAGGACCAGTGGCGTAGCAAGGGTTCTCAGCACCCGGGGTGGGGGGCAAAGACAGCGCTTGGGGGGCAAAGACAACGCCCAGGAGCAAAGGCAGCGCTATATCCGGGGTGGGTGGTATAATTATTAATTAACAGGCATTATAGGCCAGAGGAAATTTTGCGCACCTTCACACCTGCGCTCGGTGGCAACTTCCCCCTCTCGCCGACTTTTGCTACGTCTCTAACCGGGACTAATTCAAATATTTGAATTATTCCATCTACCCAGTAAATTCTCAGGGTACCATGTTAGGCTCTTCATGATATCACTCAGGGCAACGGGGTTTACTTATATGTACCCATCTACTCTCCAGGTAACAAGTATGGTTTACATGGTACTAACAGTAGGAAGTAATCCCTGACCCGAGCTATTGAGAGAGGTGGATTCACGCCTTTCCCAAGTGCATTAGTGCAAAGTGTACACATATTTGAACCAGATTCGCCGATTCCATTCTGTGCGGTAGGCAAACTCCGCAACACCCTTAAATGAAATGGAATGGAAACAAACAAATACGTTGAATAAAATAAATAAGGTACCCCACAGCGATTTCTTTCTATAAAAACATATTCATCTTTTGCGAGTAATGGATTGTGAATAATAAATGTAATTTTATTATACATTAAATCATATATAATGGTCAATAGTATAATATTCCAGACATTAGATACTTCCAAATATCCTTATTAATAGAAAATTATAGTACTTATGAAATATTTCTTCAATAAACAACCATTGCAATTATTACAGCGTCCAACTTGAAAGAGAGGGTAGACAGAAAAAAGAAAGAGAGAGATGGGGGAGAGAGAGAGAGAGATAGAGATAGAGATAGAGATAGAGAGAGGGGGGCAGACAGAAGACAGCAAGAAAGACAGGAGAGAGATAGCGAAAGAGACAAACAGACATATGTTGATTGTCTTTCAGTGTACCTGAAAAATATAAAATACGGTCTTTCAGTTTTCTTATGTATTTCACATACTGAGTGGTCCTTTTGTCGCCTCCTACAAGCTTACGAATGGACAGAAGAATACATTCTTAACCGCAATCACACTAACAATAAATCTTTTTGCTTAGTCAGTCATGTTAGTATAATCACGGTTTGATCATGTTTTAGATACCAACTCAATATCTCGAACGAGCCAGGTTAAAAAAAAAAATAACATGGTCAACCACAATACCACCTCACTGCTTTACTAGATAAACCACCTGTATAATTCAACTTTTTTCCCTCTATATTCGCATAATATGAGATGCAGAGTGGCGTTACGGTTACCGGCACGGGGAATGGAATTGGTGGAATCGAGTTTCGGACGTGGCTGTTTACGTTCACTTCACCCCTGGGAAAGGCATGAATCTATGGATAAATAGCAGGACAGTTGGAGTCCTTTAGCCCTGTAAGGCAGCCCATCTAAGAGAAGGTTACTCTGACATAAAAAAAAACACCCTATGGCTTGCCAGTCACCATAGCTGGTCCCAAGCTTGGGTAAAGGAAGAGGGTTAGACGTGGGGCTAGCAAATCCAACACATAAAAACTTACTTGCTACTGACACTGCAGCAGCTCTATGCTCCATAAGGAGTCAAAAGAATGATAATAATACATTTAGAAAATATAAACATATTCGCATAATCTGTAAGACACCTCTACAGCATACACCAAGTGCTTCAACATAGATTGATATTTTGAAATGTATTAAAGAACAATCTTTACATTTTTCTCAACCCACCCGTTAGAAATTTCCCTTTCTGAATAAAAATCAATCCGGATTTGTTTTTATTCAAATATTATTTTTTATTCATTGTTGTCACGCTTTAATTTATGTTTCGCAATTATCACATCCAGGACATTGCGAATTAGAAGATTTCAATAAAAGACATCTCGTTTTCTTGCTAATTTACAGAAATACAGGCATAGAGAAGTATAAAATTGTAGTTTTGTTTCATCAGTTCATTAAATTTCTACTTTGAGAAACGTAAGAGGAACTCTATCCAAGAACGAGAAAAAGAGTAAAAAGAGAGAAATAGACAGGTATAGAGAAAGATATAAAGAGAGAGAGAGAGAGAGAGAGGGAGGAGGTATATCGAAAGAGAGAGAGAAAGAGAGAGAGAGAAAGAGAGAGGGAGGGAGTAGGAATGAATGATTAGATAGATTTGGCTAAATGCTAAATAGCAAGTGCATTAAAATATGCGTTACCACATCTAAAATAAAATGACATCATTTTGTTACGTCATAGGATTTTGCAAACGGAAGTCCTTAATGGCTCGATAAGCGAGTTAAACTGAGCGAAGCAGAAGAGGTTATGAGTTTGAATTTTTAATTTTTTTGTATTTTATTTATTCATTTTAAAAATCTTTTTTTTTGGGGGGGGGATGTGATTTTAATGTAACCAAATGAAATTTTGATTGGAAAAATGCTTGAATTAAGAAACCAATCACTGCAGCGACATTTTGAAGGTACCCAGAAACCCACAAAAATCATGTATCTGTTTATAAGCAAAAATAATTAGCAAAACATATTAAATTGAAAACATACTTTTCTTTGTTTTAATCACTTGTCCAAAGCTTGTTAAAAATACAACGAATAAAATGACTTTCTATTATTATTAAACCATGATTTTAGATTATTACAAAAATATGGCAACATTGGTCGCGTCTGCTGGTTTAAACCGTAAAGCATCTTTTGATACTTTCTGGTAAGATGTGAAACTATGGTTCTTTATAATAAAAAATGTTTTCATTCAAGAAAATGAGGAAACATTTACTCCCAACGGTTCGTGAACTTTTCTCTGACTATTTAGTATATTGTTTATATTTATTCAACAAATGTAGATAGAAAAGGATTTTCTCAAAGTGAATACCCTTATTAAATATATAAACAGATTTGTCATTGTCTGTAAGACGCAGGGACGGACCGACCAGACGAGATAAAATATCGTCCCTGACTATTTTATTTCATTTTTAAATTTGTAAAATTCTTAATGAAAATTAAGCTTCGGGTTTTGGTATTTATTTATCTATTTATTTATCTAATTATTTATTTTTGTTTACAAAATTATATGGACTTTTTTTCCCAGCTCCTACATTAATTTTAATAGGTCGAAAATATAAATTATGAAACAATATTTTAAGGAAAGAAGATTAATAAAACCAAATAAGGTAAGGAACAAACTGAACCTAAATCAAAAGATGGAGAGAAAAAAATAAGAAAATAAAAATGAGTGTATTCGCTTGTGATACTTTGAATTAAGTTCACGTCTCGTCTGCCATAGGATGCGACAATTGTACTTGAGGTAGGCGCGCTATGTAAGCGGCTTGTGCAAGTCATTGTTGCCGGCCAGGTAACAAGTAGTACTTATTGGACACCTAACAAAAGTCAATACATATGGCATTCCCTGCACAGAGGCCTTACACACTCACACACTCGCTCGCTCGCTAGGCAAATATTGTAGACGGTGGTTGCAACTTAGTCAGGGCAGCCTGACATTGGTATAGGCAAAAGCAGCAGCAGCAGTAGCAGACTGCTGGCAGCCTGCCAGGGATCAATACTTACGATGAAAATAGTTAAGCGCCGATTCTAATATCTTCACATATGAACAAACACACAGACACATAGATGGTGTAAGGCAGGAATGCAACGGCGCATGCATATACATACGCAGATGGAGGCTCGTGTACTTTAAATGTGTTCACAAGCATCTAGTTATAGAACCTAGTGAACTAAGGTTATCGTCTACCAGCCACCACCCAGGACATAACACCCAGCTATCTGACCTTTATAAAGACTGCTTGCTATTTGCAACAAATTCATTTCCTTTCAGTCTCACAGAATATTTTTAAGGATTTTTTAAAAACATTTGAAATAAAGGCGAACTGGTTGTTCAACTGCATACGTCAAACACTGCCAAACGTTTTAGGTCAGACGATGAATATATATGGGTGCATATCTATATCTATATCTATATCGATAAGTTTAAAACGGCAATTTGCAGACATAGGAGAATATTTTGCATGAACGCTGATAAAGGTATAAGCAATTTAGCAAACGTTTTTATTCTTGAAATAATTTTAGAGAATAATCTGTATGAATGATTGCAAGAACCACATACTCTGGTGAAAAATATGGATGTTAGTAAATTAAGACGAGCAATAATTCTTTGTTTGATAAGCAATCACTTTCCACTGATTGGCTGCTTTCTTATATCATCCGTGAATTTTTCAAGATTACTCAAATATTTGCATGTTTATGCTAAACAGAAAACAGCACAATAACCGTAGCAATTTAACAGCAAACGGCTATTAAATTGGCCTTTTGTTAGTGATAATTTTAAAGTTTATCGAAAATGCAGTCAAAATAATTGTTACTGCTATTGTTGTTATTATTGGTATTTATCAAGTTTGACTTTGTAAGGCACAAGGTCACTTGTCTGCGGTACCCAGTGAGGATTGAACTCACCACAGTAGTGATAATCTACAAGACTAGCCTGTTAACCGTTGCTCCATGTTATGGCACCCAATAGTATTTTTTAAAATTTAGCTTAGTACGGCACAAGGTCACACGTGTAGGGCACCCAGTGAGGATTGGACTCACTTCAGCAGTAATGGTTTGCAAGACTAGCTTGCTAACCACTACTTAATGGCAATGCCAGTTTTGTTGTTGTTGTTGTTGTTGTTGTTGTTTTTATTACAATTATCATTATTTCATGCATTTGCATTTTCACACCAGATGTCTCGTGGTTATCACCGGAGATTAAGTGACAGCAAGTCTCAAACGACTACCACCTCAGTATCCTCACAAATTCCGGGAACGCCTTGATCTGGATAATCTCAATTCTTCCTTGAATATTCAATTCATCCGAACTCGATTCCTGTGTTTTTGGAACTGGTCCAAGTACGCCAACTATGATGGGCACAGCCGAACCTTCCTATTTAACAGTTTCCCCAGTTCACTGGCGAGGTTCTGGTATCCTTCTACAGTATCTTATTCTTTATATTTTCTTGGACAACCTTTAGTTTGTTCTGGTACCATTTGTTTATATGGTCACAGCCAAATTGTATTTAAGGAAAGAGAGAAAAGGTAGAGCCTCTATTATAGTTGTATTGATCATTCTGCAAGGCATCTCTATTATGATTATTCCATTTTGTTATACTGTTTATACCACAAAGGATATGATTTTTCTATATGCACATAATCCTAAAATGTTTCAATATACCATGTCTCATCTTATATAATATATATACGAGGGAATATTAAGTCCGAATGATAAGCCCGAAAACTGATTTTCTTTCCGGATAACGCCATGTCATCTTGTTAGGATGTCTCGTTTTTGAGTTACGTCTCTGAGAGACAAGCAAACAGACATGATATTTATAGAGATAAGACAAGACTGCATGTAAACGGCGTAAATGTTACAGTCGTTTGCTGCTAGTTTGATTACAGCAGTGATTGTGCTGATGAACATTTCCTTGAAATGTCAAGTAGTTTTTTTTGTAGTAAAGAAAGGCCAATATTTTAGTAATGTTTAAAAATCCACGGATTGTATAAAGACGGAAATGTTCAATAGAAAGTGACTGATTATTGTAATTTGTAAAAGAGATTGAGCCTATGTGCGCACACTTGTGCACGTTTGAATGGTGTTAGAATTAGTATCTTAAACTTGATACACGATATTCTGCCCGAATGTTTAAAATTGAACTATGGCTAACTTTTCTGTAGTGAAATAGTAGCTTACAAGGTATAGTATTTGGTATTGACTGGGTGTATTAATTGAAATTTATACGATCATGCAAAATGAATTGCAATTGACAGACAGTAATGAAGTTTTGCTGTCTAATATACAAGCAGTTTATCTCAAGACAACATTTCTAATCAGCATATACAATAAAGATACGATATATATATATCTAAGTGAACGCGCATGATAAGTGCCCAACGAACCATTTGTAAAGTTGATATTTTCGTTATCTTTAAAGCTACAATTCTCCGTTTGTTTTATTTATTTTGAACCTTGAACACTCTGCATTATGATTCGTAGAGTGTTCAAGCTTAAAAAACCCCAAAACTGACCATTGTAGCTCTAAAAGTAACGAAAATGTCTACTTTTTACGAATGGTTTGTTGGGCACTTATCATGCGCCGCCACTTATATATATATGTGTGTGTGTATATGTATGTGTGTGTATACGAGGTCTGTCCGGAAAGTATCCAGCAATTTAATATCGACGGAAAAAAAGGCCTACCTAGGGCACTGTCGCCATAGTTTTCTTCAATGTTACCCCCCCCCCTCTCGATGATCTCGCGCCCCTTGCATTTTTCAAAAGGTCCACTTCCGTGATCGTCATCAGCTGCCTCGTCGCATCAACTAATTCTCTTTCATGGCCTGAAATCTCTTTGGGGAAAAGCCAGAAGTCACAGGGAGTCAAATCTGGACTGATGGGGAGGGGCTGACGAGACCAATGTGATGCGATGCAAGAAAAGAAAACTGCATGAGACGTGAAGAATGACTTGCTCAGTCATTGTTAATGCGACGGTCACACAGTACACACTCTCACTCAATGACGTCCCACTGCCGACTGAGTAACCCCACAGGAGCGTGTCTGTTTATGCATGCGCAGCAAGGTGCTCTCTGATTGGTTGCTAAAATACATCAAGACAACGCAACCCGTTCTTGATATATCCAAAAGTGCTGAATACTTTTCAGACAGAGATGAGTGTATGCGTGTGCGTGTGTGCACGTGTAAAATAACATAATCTATTTAATAACGTCACAGAGATCGATGTTTGAATCCAGGTAAGGCATTCTAATTAGCAGGAGATCAAGATGGATAACTATTAAATAGTTTGCAGAAAGGAGAAGAGACATACCTTTCTAAAGTGCCCAAATTATTTCAGCAGGTGTCTCCAGGATACGATTTAAGTTTGATATTTGCTAAGCTTGGCTTAATACAGCACAAGTGCCAAATGGCGAGAAATGGGATAGGAAGATTGTGTTGCGCTAATCTTCCAAATGGGGAGGGCCTGCCTGTTTGTTTTTACCGGGGCTCGAACACCAATCTCTAGCACAAAGTAGGCCACCTCGCCATTCGCCGATTTCCTGGTTCAGACATCTTGGGTAGCGGGTAAAGCATGGTTTCGGGTTATTGTTAGTCTGGATATTACAATGCACGAGTATCACAGATTTTATAACTACTCGAAAGCACTCAGAGAACGCATACCTCTGCAAGCGCTATTATCATTAAAAAAAGAACAATCAGGTTACAGACCACAGACTATGCTGTGACAAAAGCTTCTAATAATTATTCATCAGTGACATATCATCAATAGTTTCAAGACAATTATAATGCAGTTTATCATGTTCAAAAGAGACTTTGAGGCAAGATATACCTATATCCATAGTTCCCTCTAAGCTATACGCACGCGCGCGCGTGCACACACGTTTTGCAACCAGTGCACAAAGGAAATTAATTTGCGCACAAAACATTTCAAATTCTGTAGATAGCTTACTGAGTTTTTATTGAAAAAATATTGATTCCCCATGTCGAATTCAAAAGTATGCACATACATTTGTCACAGGGGAAAAAATGCTCAACGTAAGATTTTTGCGCACACTGACTACAAAAGATTTACAGGGGAACATTGCGTCTCTCCATCCCGCAAAAAGGTTGGTATCATAGGAAAGAAGAAAAAAACACGCTAAAGAAAAAACCTAGAATTTATCAAGAGACAGCGAGGCTCGATGTAGACTTCCATCTTGCCACAGAAAACGAGTAGTAAAAGAAGCCACAACTAACATTTTGTATTGATTAAACGTCAAAATGTTGGATTTGTTCAGTAGCAACACGGCTGTAAGATCCCTTATTTCTCGATCAGAAAATTGTTTTACGAGAATCGCTGTCAGCCTCTGTCAGCCTCTGTCAACAATTCTCTTTGTTGAATACTTTCGTCTACCTTCGGATTGAGACCTGTAATTAGAAACCGTCAACCAAAACTGTCAAAATAGGTTTCTTCAGTTTTCAAGTCATTCCGGCTGGCTGGCTATGTATGTATCATGCGTACAGGCCACACCAACGGAGCTAGAGAGCTGAAAATTTCAACATTTACTCCTTATTATGTCTAGAAAAAACACCTTTTTTTAAAAAATTCCCCTCCCCTGAATAGGTTTTTAGTGGGGGTTCAATTTCCAATGCAAGTTCATACAGACTTGATACCTAGTTTGTACCCGCTTGGTTTTTTTGAAAATTCGGGCTTTTTCGTGATCCAACAAAATGTGAGAGAAGTAAGTTATTCATTGATCACCCCTTTTTTAATTGATCACCCCCAACACGGCATGCTGCCAAAATATGTTGACGGTTTCTATTGAGTGACTAAGCTGTTTTTTCAACTTTCAATTGGTTTCCTGTGGTGTTAATGTAAGTTTTTAACATTTGGAAAAGAGAAATAACATGAAACTCGTATCTAAAGCTGGAAGAAAATTTATGAATCTAACCCGAGTGATTTTCGTATTTCATTGGGACTTTCGTAAAGTTATAAATTACCACTGCCAACGATGTCTATCTGTTTGTCCACACAATATCTCCAAAAGTGGTCAATGCATTTCAATGACATTTTGTTGAAGGGTGAGCCATGGGCTAAGAAGAATTGGTTAAACTTTTGGGCGGATCCAGGAATATCTTTTTAGATTGAGAGATATCTTTTTCATTTTTTTCATATGTTTATTTATTCATATATGTTTTTCCGCACAGAACCTCCAAAAGTTCTCAATGGATTTCAATGATATTATGTGAAAGGTTAGGCCATTTGGGGCGGATCCAGGAATTTGTTTTCGATTGAGAGATATTTTTCATATATTAAGAACTAAACAATAGTCCGAAATATGGAAAATCGAAACACAGTTACCTCCCCTTTATCGTAGCTATATATGAAACTATTTTCATTCAGTTTGTAGTTGGTGTATGGCGTTGGCCATATGCGCTCTCTGGATGCTTTCCAGTTGTTCGCTGTAAAATTCCCACCTCTCAAAAGGGTTAATATAAGTGTGATTGTGTTCTAGATTACTAAGATTAGCTTCGTACAGCACAAGGCTAAATGAAAGGTGGGCGAAATAAGGATTGGAAGATTCTCTTGCACCAATCTTCCGAATGGGGTGGGCCTACGCGCTTTTAAAATCAGCATTCGAAATCCTGTTTATTTATTTTTTTTACTGGGTCCGATTACTGACATCTAGCACTGGTGGAAAATGCGCAACTATCTCAGCCACCATGTATCCATATATGGATATTTACTAAGTTCAGATTAGTGCAAAAGACCAAATGAAGAAAATGAAAGTAGGAAGATTGTGTTGCGCCATTATTCCGAATGAGGAGAGCCTGTCTGTGTTGAAAGTCAGATTCGAAATCGTGGTTTTTCACCTGGGATAGAATACTGACGAGGTACAGGTTAACGACACGGAGAATGAAATCAGCGAATCGAGTTCAAACTCCGGCTGGGACAGTTTACGTGTGAACCGTCGCACTAATGCCCTTGGGAAAGGCATGAATCCATTTCTAGCGCTCCGGTTCCGTAAAAAACCACAATTGCTATAAACAATGAATGGGTCTCGAGAAATGGGGACCCAGTCATTGCCTTATTTGTCGTACGGCGTGGGAGAAACTGAGTCTGAGAACCGAATACTGACTACTGAAGTTGGTGTGAAATACGCAACTATCTCGGAACCTAACCGGGGATAAGTGTGGTTTTGTTCTAAGTTGTGTTCTCTTGTTCATTCTTGCCGGAAAACATTCGAAGAATAAATAAAAAACGAAAGGTATAGATGCCACGTATGAAGAGATCTGACTACATCCAAATAGCATGAATATTAATTATCTATCTTCAGCTGTATATCCACTATATCTCCAGACCAACCATGGATTAAAAATAAAAATATCAAACAGAAAAAGGAAGAAACAGCATGCTAATGTATACTGCATACATTGGAATGCTGGCTCATTGTATGCGTTCATCTACAATTGCTCTCATAGTCATTCCAAGAGTCGATCAGTATATAGATATACCTCGCTTTTCAAAAGTTCGTTTTACGCCACTTTCGTTTTTACGAAAAAAAAGGCGAAAAGCGAAAATAGCGTTCAGCGTTTGTTAACCAGGCTTCCCTGAGGCAAAAGGGATGTGAGTTCGAGTCTCATTGAGATGTTATCCTTTATTTCCGACTCGTGCCGTTTACTCACTGTCGTAGCCTGACGGCCTGAGTAAGCTGCGATAAAAAGCAACTAAAAAAATAAGATGAAAGAAAATAATAGTAAAAAAATCAATAATAGTAATGGAAGCTTCCTTTAACAGACGATATTTTGTCATACATTACAGAAACGACAAAGACGCGATTTTAGTGCCGGTAGAACACACTTTGGATGGAAAAGAATTGCCGTTTTTAAATTCGAAGTGATTTAACCAAATCCATCGAAAGCAATAAACGTCGCTTGGCAAAGATTTGCATTGCTAAATGCTTTCTCCATTTATTCTGCAGAGATCGTTTTTTCCCTACCAGACGATTACATCGGCTTGCCTAGAGGAACTTCTATTAACTTTCATCATCAGTAAACATTTTTTCCTGCACATTCATAGTGCTTAAAATATGCGCCAAGTCCCCTACTTGCAAAAATGATATGCGCCAAGTCCCCTACATACGAATATTTTTCAGAAGAACGTTCCCATGTCGAAAAAGTTTGTATATTGCTTTCTGGTTTAAATAACAATCTACAAGAGAAACAAGGTCAAACCACGATTACATTCACAATTGTATTGAGTTTGATCCTCACTCGGTGTCCAGGGCCGGATTATACTACAAGGTTGAGTAGGCTTAAGCCTAGGGGCCCGGAAAAATTCTGGGATATTCATATTTTTCTTAATTTTATATTTGACAGGACCATTGCCGGATTAGCCTATACGCAAACTACGCTACAGGCGTAGGGTCCAAGACATTTAAGGGGTCCCAAAATAAATAGCAATTTAGAAATGTATCACTACTACTACAGGGAAAATTAATTAAACAATAAAACTATCAAAATAAGAACATTCCCTGGTGTGAAGTCTGAGCGCTCACTATAATTGTTAAGATATTGTTATTAATATCTTAAAACTTAACAAAAATCTCCGAACAAATATCTCTTTAAAATATGGAATGAATATATTACACATTAGCGCATAACAATCCACTTTATTCACACGATTGACAGAACGCATTACTTACTTAAAATTATACACAAAACGGGGGAGGGGAGAAGGATGGTTCAAGATGGGGGGCCCTGGTATAGGTTAATCTGGCCCTGTTGGTGCCTCAGACTGCCGTAGTCTTATGCCAGACTAAGCTGGGCCTAGTAAATACCTTCAAGAATGAAACAAGGTTATATCACAATTACAGTTACTATTGGATTCCCCACATTTGTAGCCCTATGATGTTATAATAATCTAATGAGTTGAATGCTCACTGTGTGCCCACAATTGGGGTCTTGTAACAGACTAAACTAAGCTTAGTAAATAACCATACCAAGATTACAGTACAGGTATACCTTGATTAATGCGGCTAATTTGTTCCAAAATGTTTCGTACTGTTCAAAACAGTACTGTTCAAAGTTTATTATAATTTAATGTGTTTTTTCCCCAGCTTATACTTAATTACATTAATTGTACAGCAATACCTTAACCTACTACCTGTATTTAGCATTGACCTTTTAACGACTGTTATGCATTACAGTTCTTATTGAAGCAGCAGTACCCACGTCTACTGATTGATGAGACCAGAATAACCGGAGTTTTCCCGTAGTTTCATTTTATCTAAATGTAAATCTTTGTATCAAAATAACTCCCCTCTCGCACACACCAAATGTCCAAAAAGAACAAACAGAAATAATATCATCATCATCATCATCATCATCATCATCATCAT
>VCCN01005986.1:7501599-7515682 GCA_006491835.1 Architeuthis dux | reverse complement strand
ACATCTTTTTTCTGAAAGATAACATCCTAAGGAACATTTTGTTTTCCAAATCTCCGAGCTGGGAATTTAAAATGAGCACTTGGATTTTCTGATACAACGTTGTTTTTTTCTTTCAGACGTAGAAGTTGATGAGGTGGGTACTTCTGTTTCTGTGCTCCTCTAGCCAACGACTCCTTGCTCATGCTTTTCTTCATCTCTACTTTCTTGAGGCTCACTTCTCCTTTTGGTGTAAACCATTTCGTTAACTTTGCCTCTGCCGGAGTTAATCGGGCGGGCGTTCTTTTGGACATTAGGTCGTTGAATTGAAAATCCACAGAATACAGTATCAAAAAATCAAGTACCTCTATGACTGAAAACTTTAAGATTCCGTCAAAAACAAGCTCAAAAACAAATATACCTTAGAATCGAATGAACTTGAACAAGCGGAAGGAATGCTTTTTAGTTATGTGAATGAATTATATAAAGGTTTCACTGAAAGTTTTGGTAATCAATTAACAAACAGATCTGTCGATAATGAAGTGTTGTAAATTTTAATTTGCAACTAGAGGACGTTAATAGGTACTCATTTTCATCATCTCCATTCATGCTGGTTAATGTTTCCTGCTCCATGAAAAGTACACATTCCTATACAAATAAGACTCGGTTATAAGTCTCTTTGTGAAAATGATCCCAAGGTAAACAAATCCCAATGAAATCGACATTTCTGTGGTCAAAGATAAATCGTGTATTTCTAAAACAACCATACACATTGGGAATCAAAGATAACTAGAGGTCAAGGTTTTTTTTCTTTTGTTTTATCAAATTGAAATCGAGACTCGGGATAGGTTTATTATATGAACTAGCAAAAAATAATTGAAGTAGATAATTGGTTTATTTATTCTTTCTACAGCCTTAAAGCTAGCTTTTTGCAGCATTTAAAAAACAAATAAGGAACACATATTAGCAAATTATTGGCAATGAATGTCAAATGTTGGCGCGTTGTGATCAAAATTTGATATTTCAGTTTTATGCTGAACTTCTTTCGAATAATGATTGAAACAAACAAGATTTGATAAAAAAAACGTGTCCCTTTTTTATACATCGAGAAATGAAACTACGCTCGTTTAGAGTTGGAGCACAGTCATTAAAATATTACAGTTTCGCTTGTTCTCTTTATAGAAGAAAAGAGTTTAAAATATCCATGTCATATTATTTCGTATGATATAACGTATTCTTTTTATTCATGCATATGCATGTGCCTCGTGTATGTGCGTGCGTGTGTATGCAAGTTTGATATTTCTGACATCTGAAATACGAATCACTAATCTCAAATGGATTTGTAATTAAATACAAAATGGGACATTATCTGTCACAGCATCTTAGTCCACGTGTTAGCTTAAAAAAACCCGAAGTGGAACATTATATATATATATATATATATATAGTGCCTGTCATAAGTATTTGAACAAACAGAGATTTTGCTTCTTTTAAAAAAAATATTTTCCAGAAAGTTAGCATCTAGATCCACAAAACATGACTAAATGCATGCCTTGTGATGTTGATTGCAGCACATTTGTTCCTTCTTGCGTAATGTTCCTGTTTTTAACTCTCAAAACCAAGTGATTAGAAGCAAAATGTCTGTTTGTTCACATACTTATGACAGGTATTGTATATATATAATTTTTCTTTCTTACTTCCTCTTCAAATGTTCTATTTTATTTTTCATCCTGGATATCCGATTCTTTTGTTTTTTAAAAATTCGTTTTAACATTTTATAATTTGAAAATTCAAAAATCAATCATCGCTATGGTGACTTCGATAAGTCTATAAATTGTGTCCTCGCCTTGGCGGCAAAGATCTCTCAATAACCATTTGTTATCGATGTTTACTCAGCTTAGCTTAGTACGACACACGGCCATCTGTAGGGTGGGGTATAAAGGCAGAAAACCAGCATTCAAAATACTAGCTTTTTTGGAGGTAAGGCTCAAATGCCGATTTCTGGCACTGGTAAGAAATACGCAACTATTTCAGCCACGAGGCGTTGTTATCTTGGAGTTTTACATTAAATGACTGAATTGACGTTTCACCTGCATATGTTAACCCTCACATTGAATCAGGTCGCACGGGTCAGTTTCGAGTTAGAGCTGAAAATCGTTAGTGCATGTCATTTCGGGCGATTATCGGATTTTATCAAAAATGACTTCATAAATCACTTATCTAACCATTCCCGTTAAAAAATATGAATGTTTATTAATCCAAAAATGTTTTAAAAAGTTTTTCTGAGACCTAGTGTATACTAGTATACTTTCAACGTCAATTTTCTCAAAACTTTGGTTAGAAGATTTCCCCAAGTACCTGAAACTAAATGTTTCATATATTCATGTTAATGATTTTAAGAAGTATGATGTTTATTACACCACTGCAAAGGTTTACGGCAGTAGATATTGTGTAAATATGATTGTTAAAATGTGTACTTGTATATACAAATTGTATTTTCTTTTTACACTAAAATAAAATGTTCGCAACCACATAAAGCTATCAAAATGGGGTAAGTACCAACATGAAGCTTATGATGTACAGAATGTGAATCCAGCCTCATCTAAAACCATACTAAATGGTACTTAATACCTAATTCGACGTGCACAGTCACATATATAGTTGAATTTTTAAAAGACATTTACTCTTGGAGAGAACATGGATGCTGGCAAGTTGTAATTATACGTTCAGAGAAAACTGTTCTGAATATAAATAAGCGTAGTTTAGTCAGGCACAAGATTAGAGTTGGGCACCAGTGAGGATCAAACTAACTACATTTGCAGATCGTCGCGATATGGTAGGCGCCCATGTTTAGTTATTAATCTTAGCTTAATCTGGCAGATTAATGATTTGGACAGCGAAACGATCTTGTCAACCATCGCACCATGATAGACATCCCCCTAAAGATTAATAAACAGATGGAGAACTTCAAAGAAACGTTTAAAAAAAGGCTAACCAGATTATTAATATTGACTTACAGTTAATACGGCACGTAGGTTAGTACGGCACAAGTCCAAAATGAAATGGGCAAAAAGAAAATTTTATTACGTCTATCTTCCAAGTAGGAAGGGCCTGTCTGCTTGCCTTGAAGATCAGCATGTGAAATACTGACTTTTACCTGGGTTCGAACACCGACTCCTGGCACTGGAAATACGCAATCGTCTGTCCCAAGCGAACTGAATTCTATTCTGCTGATAGATTTTCAACTAGGAATTTGCAAGTTACAAACACCCGAACCTACTGATTGCCAGATATGTTCTTGTTGGTTGCTGCATAGCGTCATCAGATCTGAGAAATAGAATCAACCCTTTGCCGATTCATTTTTACAGTTTTACAGCCCTGCTTGACTCGCAATTTATTTAGCTTCGAATGTCTTGAGTATTTACGGTAAAATCAATTTTTTAAAGTCTTGACAGCGGAGACAAAGGACAATCTGCAAGGCAATCTGATATTACACCCGAAGCCATAAAGTGACAGGCGTTAATTGCGTCCAGGAGGGGCATTTGAATGAATGGAAGGTCAGAGAATCCATACCTTTCTCATGAGTTTTTGTATGAAATATTTTAAATGTTTGACTCGGGGCCGAAGCCATTTTGTCGACACCTCTCATCAAAATTTGGAACCACCCCCACACACCGGACATTTCTTTCTCGTCCACCCCCTCTCTTCTGACATACCCTCTCTTGTCCTATTTTTCTCTTTCTCTTTCTTTTTCGTTTCCCCCTTTTTCTCTGTGTTCTCTTTCTTTTTCCATTCTCTTTCTTTTGTATCTCTTTCTCTGCCACTTGTCCTTTTTTTCTCACCGTCTCTCTTGCTTGTCCTATTTCTCACTCTTTCTCTCTCTCGCTTGTCCTGTTTTCTCTCTTTTTCTCTCGCGCTTGTTCTATTTCTCTCTCTCGCTTGTCATATTTTTCTCTCATTCTCTCTCTCGCTTGTCCTATTTCTCTCTCTTTCTCTCTCTCTCTCTCTCTCGCCTGTCCTATATTTCTCTCTTTCTCTTTCACGCGTGTCCTATTTTCTCTCTTTCTTAAGTGAGTGTACACAAATCAAACATGCGTGAATATGAAAATATTGCACACTTCACAATTCTTATTTTTCTCATTTTTAACCTTATTTGGTCAGACATGGCTTCTTTTGAATATTGTCAAACTCCAGTCTCAGTTGGTGTTGACTTTACCCGCCACCCCCAACCGTAACATGAACAATCCTCACCAAATTGAGCGGAATAAACTCTTCACTGTTTGTTTATCCCGTCAAGTTAAACCAAACAGATATTAACTATCTCTACCGTGATTTGAAATCACGACCAACTGAGCCAACATGACAAGTCTTATGTATGTACGAATTTATCTATTATATATACAATATAAAAGTTGCAATAATCATCTTCAGTTGGAATAGAAGTAGGAGTGGAGTTTGACCCTGCGGCATATGTTCTTACCCCCAGATTGTCTCATTAAACACTTCATCCAAAATATCCGATCTTTTCTTTAGTCATTTATTTTCTATCTTGATTTTTGTATTCGTTTTATCTTTTAACCAATTGAAATCGTCAATATGATAACCTGATGAGTGCATTAATTCTATTTGCACCCCGTGGCCAACAGCATTCATTAACTCATTAAAAGCTAACAACAAATGTTCATAAACCTCCTTCACTCGTTTACAACTAGGTTGGATTTCGTTAAGGCTTCTGGAGGGAAAATCAGTAAAAAGATTAATCATTTTTTGTGACACTCTTTATAAGATTTCTTGTATTCGGAATAATTTCTATCATGAAGTGTTGTAATATAAATGGTATTTTTCAAGTTCATTAATTCATAAATGCATAAGCTACTGTTTAACATTGTACATAGTATTCTTTCACTCTCTTTCTCTAAATTAAAAAATATGTCTTACTTCGTCTTCCTAAATTGCAAAGATGGAATTTCCAAGGATCCTTCTAGTCATAATAATTGTGTGGTTTTAACCCATTAGCTGCGAATGACGGAAATTTCAGTCATTGCAGTTCTGTGGCTAACTCAATAAAAGTTCCGTTTTATTGTGATTGGTGTCAACACATATCTGTGAGTCAGGGCTTTTATGTTGGCTTTTATCTTGCAATCAATTATCTTGCAATGGACAGGAGCTTTTATCCTGCAATGGATAACTATTACTCTCCGCCACCTGCTAATGGGTTAACAATATCGATATTTACTCAGCTTAGTTTAGTACAATACAAGGCTAGATGTGATGATGAATGGATGCAGGAAGATTGTGTTACGCCAATCTTCCAAGTGAGGGTTATTGTTATACGAAGATCTTACGTTGAAAAACTAAACTGACATTTCACCTGCATATATAGTTTGTTTATTGAAGACATTGGAGAGGATATAGGCGCTGGTAATCTGTTAAGAAGTGGAAAGACTATGAGCGTTAAAGAATGATCAAATAGGTGTTTTTAATCAAGAACAGATTGAACCACTTTTTGTTGGTTTAAAATAGGGTTAGGCAACCTACGTACCGCGGGCCAGATCCGGTCCGCGAAGTGATTTTGACCGGGCTAGCAAATATTAGGATACCAATACTATGCTTACTTTTTTATGTTTTATAGATTTGTTGTGTTCAAAAGATACCTTGATTTAAATATATTGCGACTAAATTCAGTTCTTGGTTAACCAGAAATGATTTTCTAGCATGAGTTATCCATTTATTGGAGGCAAAATATAACTAGATGTATTTAAATGGATAATTCCCATATTTTAAGCCTTTTTATGGCATTTATCTGCCCCACCGTCCACTCATTCATCGGTGATCCGGCCCACAGAGGCAAGAAGGTTGGTGGCCACATGACATTAGTCATCCAATCGAGTGATAACAGGCCTTGTTTATCCTGACAAATTGGACATTTCAACAATAAAAGGTTCAATAATAGGTAAGGCATAACGCGTGCTTTTACTGAATTTGTGACCACCTAAACTAAATAATTTTATAGAGATGGCTTATTATCATTAGAGGATCGTTGGAAAACAGTTATGGGTCATATTTTGATGAAATATTCATCGTTTTTTGTTGTTTATATCATCCTTCATCTCACAATTCAACAGACGACATTTCATACGTAACTAGCTGATAGTAAATGGCTGCATGCCATAGAATGGTGGTTAGCAAGCTAGTCTCGAAATCTATTATTGTAAGTTGGAGCGTCACTTGGTGCCCTACTATACTGGCCTTTTGCCAGACTAAGCCGTTCTCAAATTATTTTATTACAATTAGAAACCGTCAACCAAAGATTTCTTCAGTTTTCAAGTGTGTCTAGCTGGCTGGCTGGCTATGTATGTATCAGGCGCACAGGCCACACCAATGGAGCTAAAGGGCTGAAATTTTAAACATTTACTCCTTATTATGTCTTCTTTTTTTAAAAATCCTTTCCTCCAAAATAGGTTTTTAGTGGTGGTGGTGGTGGTGTTAATTATGACCTTTTATTAGTGATCACTGTCCAACAAAAGGCGAGATAAGTAACTAGATAAGACTATTGATCACCCCCTTTTCCCAATTTTCTAATTGATCTCCCCCAACACGACATGCCGCCAAATCACATTGGTCACCTGACGGTTTCTATTCACTGATTAACCAGACCTGTTTATTTGTTCTTCTTTCTTTTTATCTTCTCATTTGATTTCCACGTTCAAAACGCCTACGGGAAGCTTAAAACAACAGCCGCTACTTTTCGTTTCTATTCTTCCCGATTTAATAAAACCAACATTATCAATTTAGAGAATACAAGCGTTTGCTAATGTTTTTTCTTTTAATGCTTTGAGATTATACGGCTGAGATAAGCGGAAATCTTCGTCGCCAGGATTTCTAGAAAGTTTCAGTTTCAATTGACAAAGCCCTGGGTTATGAAAATAATGCTGCATCCCAACATGTTCAGACAGATAATCCCAAAAGACTGATTCAATGAATACAAAGAAACGGGGAAAAAATATAATTATTCAAGAATTGTTTTTTGAGATTTCTGCAGAATTTGACGGAATCAATAGAAACTAGGATTTAATCTGGTTTTATGGACTTTTGCATCATGTCCATAAAACGTTAAATAATTTCTAAAGTCAATTCATCATTTTCGCTAAATATCCACGTTCTATTTTGACGTGCAGTAACTATGGTGCATTTTCGCTATTCAGTAATCAAACAAAATAAATAACAGGTCTGATTAGTCACTCAATAGAAACCGTCATGTAACCAACGTCCTTTGGCAACATGCCGTGTGGGGGTGATCAATAACAAAATCACCAATTTTTCAAAAAACAAGCGTGAACGCAGCCGGGCACAACCTAAGAGACCAATTTAGCATAAACTTCCATTGTAAATCTTTTTTTGAGGGGGTATTTATTGAGTAAATTATTAGCTTTCTAGTTCCACTGGTGCGGCCTGTACGCGTGACACATACATACATCTCTAGCCAAGCCAGCCAGCACAACTTAAAAACTGAAGAAACCTATGTTGACAGTTTCGGTGACAGTTTTGGTTGATGGTTTCTAATACATATACTCTTAATAAGATGAAAATATATTATTTGCGGCTTGTAATTGTGGCGTATCCATTTCAAGATTTCAAAAAACGGATTAAACTTAATTTTCAAAAATGTCAACGAAGACTACGAGGGTGGATCAATAAGTCCGCAGCCTAAAAACGTAGTGATTAGCTGAATGTTGAAAATGATGGAACCATTTTTAAATATGTCTCTCCGATCTTTCGCAAACTGAATTAGTAATAGTTTCCGGAATTCCCTGGACAAGAGCAAATCTGACACAAGACCATATTCATGGAAGGAAACTTTTGGAACGATCAAATACAGAACAAGGCAGAAACAAGGCAACATTTATCAAGTATATAATGAGGAATGAGTAGTTTTCGGAAATCATTTCCAATTCAAGACTCGAATTTAAATCCTAAACCTGTTTTAAATATGCGATTTCCCCCAATTTTTAAAACGCACTACCTATAACTACACCGGCCCTGAAAAAAGTCGACGCTTCTTACTGATGTACATAAACAATCTTTATTTGTCTCTGAAGTATCAGTACACCGTGAGAATTGCAATACAAGCGATGAAGCCGCGAATTAGACAAATAAACAAGCAGTTAAAACAGCATAACGTTTGAACGCAAAACGGCAAATACAAGGGATATAAACATTAACAGCAGGAATCAACAAATTGACAAGGAAACAGTAGGTTCTATCATGAAACTTTAAGGTTACAAATGAATTGAACCTAAGCATGAAACTTTAAGGTTACAAATGAATTGAACCTTAAGCATGAATTTCGAACAGCAAGAATAAACCATACTAAATGTCTCTCGTTAAAACAACGGACCGAATTGAAAGTTGTATATAAAAACAACTGAAAATAAGATGAAGGTAAAAACTAGTCAAATTCAATTAATTAAAGTGCCTAATTGTTTTACCGTGTTCGCGTCTTGACCGACTGTAGAAATAATTCAGGAACAAGTCTTTGTGTTGTGGTGTTTGAGGTGCCCAGAAAAAAGTGCGAGATCTCGAACGAGTGAGGTGGAAATCACAGTCGTATATAGGGCGCCATGTGAATGGGTGGTGGTGGTGTGTTTGTAGGAACATGTGTTCCCAATCAGCCACAGCATCTTTTCGGGTCCGGCTAAGTGTTTGGGGCATGTGTTTCTAATTATATTAGACGTTTTTTTGGTCCTTAATCAGAGCATTATCTGGCCAGCCGCCCGGAGTAAGGCGCAAGGGATCTTTATCTCTTTGCGACCTCCCCGAGCCAGGCATTCTCATCTACTTAAAAAAAACATTAGGGTACTCAAAGGGGACCCGGATCTAAGATATTTGTGATTTGCTCGTAAATCGAGTTAGCCGGACATTTGTGATTTTTATTTGTCCTCCCCACTAGCGTCAGCTACACTGCCAACATATTAATAACTAATTTTCCTCATTTAGCTGAAATATCACATTTAGCTTAAATATCACAATAAATAAGTAGATGTTCATTTTCACAGGAAATAGGATTTCGAACTATTAAATTCTGCCATAAAAAAGAAAAAAAATATTAAAATATTTTATATGGATATTTTCTAAACTTAGTCTGACACAGTGCTACATGTGTGGGACCCCCAGTCTGGCGCATAGCTACATGTATGGGACACACCCGCACTCTACGCCAGGCGTTCTAGGTACTTACTACGCTCAACTTAGTCTGACACAGAACCATAAGGGCGGAACAACCCGTGTGGATCGAACTGAACACGTGAGCGTATTGTCTAGGGAGGGGTCCTCATAGGTCCTTCATATGAATGACAACAATGTTGAGACACTGACATTCACAGTTTATACCAAGAAAAATTGCATTTGATCTTTGACCAATAATAACTCTATTACTAGCCTAAGTATATTATTACAACTCTTGTTATTTAGCGCCGACAGTAATTAGTACAAAAATAAAATTAGTTCGAATTATCTTATTATTGTATTATTAGCATGTTAAAGTCATTAGTCCAGTTGTATTAATTTTTTGAAAAGCTTATAACTAGACGCGACACGAGGGCTGCACTTTCAAAGCATTTTTTATTACCAGGATGGCGTCAATTGAAAATTTGCTTGGTCATTTTATTCATTATCGGAAGTAGGTCTACTTAACCCAGACAACATGGGATAAGCTTACAATGGCAAGTGATGCCAGGAATTGAACTCGAAACCCACTAGTCGCTGTAGAGTAATTCGTTACCGATTACGCAATTTGATACAGAAAATGTCATTAACCCATTAACTGCGACAGGCGGCGAAAAGTAATAGTTATCCATTGCAAGATAAAATCCCTGACTCACAGATAGAACTGAGTTGTCATCAATCACAATAAAACGGATATCTTATCGAGTTAGCCATAGAACTGCAACACCACACAATTATTATGACTAGTAGGATCCTTGAAAATTCAACAGTCCATCTTTGCAATTTAGGAAGACGAAGTAAGACAGATTTTTTTAATTTAGAGAAAGAGAGCGAAAGAATACTATGTAATGTTAAACAGTAGCTTATGCATTTATGAATTAATGAACTTAAAAAACACCATTTATATTACAGCACTTCATGATAAAAAAAAAATCTCACAAAGAGCGTCACAAAAACGACTAATCGTTTTACTGATTTTCCCACCGGAAGCCTTCACGAAATCCAACCTAGTTATAAACGAGTGAAGGAGGTTTATGAACATTTGTTGTTCGCTTTTAATTCTTTCAAAACTTCTCCAATCACCCGTGTCAAATGCTGTCGAGAATACTGCTGGTCTTCGGGCGAGTCCAAAAAGACTGTTTTAAAGCGCTCCTTCATGATCGCTCCAAGATACTCGATCAGGTGATTTTCTTGGCTAACTGCCAAATCTATCTTTTCGGAAAGAAATCAAGCTTTTCCGACTTGTTGACGGCTCCGAACGTGGAACATGTGATCTATTTCTTGATCAATGAGTCAGCCATCAATCTCCACCAAAAGAAGCAGGTATTTAAAAGTTGGTTTTATTATGAGACATCCTTCAATACGTCAACCTTCTCTGCTCGCCTCTGTAACTTCCATTATATAATACTCTGCCTCTGAGAAAAGTAACACCTTTGTAAGCAGCAAAATACTAGATGTGGCAATATATTTTTTACTTGTATTTCTTTCATCTTAATTTTAGTAGCTTTTCATCGCAACTAAAATAAGAATGAAAGAAATACTAGTAAAAAATTAATAATGTTCAATTCTTCATCTAAAAAAAAAGAAAATCAAGATAATATTCAAAACGTGTCGAATGTTTAGTCAGGAGCCTTATTGCAATTGAATGGTATAGATAGAACGTATTAAACCCATAGATCCTTATTGCAATTGAATGGTATAGATAGAACGTATTAAACCCATAGATCCTTATTGCAATTGCATGGTATAGATAGAACGTATTAAACCCATAGATCCTTATTGCAATTGAATGGTATAGATAGAACATATTAAACCCATAGATCCGTAAGTAACAAAATGATTTGTGATAGTAGAATTGTGACACAGACCGTACGAAGTAAGTAATAAGAATTTAAATACATAGATCAATCATAGTTCAGTAATATTTATTGGAATAAGCCATCTTTCACATATGACTTTGAATTCATGGCTCCATGAATTCAAAGTCATGTGTGAAAGAATAAACTCTGGTCAACACCATTTTTTTGCCAATGATATTAGAGCGATTTTAGGGTAACTTTGGTGTGCTGGTTCCAAATATGACATCGGTTTTGCTAGATTGGCTCTATTCTTTTAGATAATAGATGCCCCCGCATTTGATAATTCAGCTCACTCAACCTTCAGAACCACTGTCATTTTCACGTATATATATCTGTTGCTAAATTTATCTTTAGTCATCTAACTCCCTGGTTTTCAGACTCTTTTGCCGGCGTCCCCGTTCTTGACTTTGGACAAAACCTAGGCCCCAAACTTCTAACTCAGACATTCAGAAACCATATTCCAACTAGACATTTATTTTGATAAACTTAAATCTTACAAAAACTCTCGGCTAAACAGCACATAAGCTAGTGTTAGTTGCTTGCTTGCTTGTTTGTTAGATTGTTTATTTCTTACAAGGGTTTTTATTCGTGGCGCAACCGACTGTGCCAATGCCAGTCTCATGTCCCATTCTGCATTAAGTCTATTGCGCTGCTTAGTTTTTATTAGCGTTAAAGCTGAAAATCCAGCTTCGCACAAATGTGTTGTCGGAAATGGAAGTAGAATCTTCACTGCTTGCAACGCAAGGGCTTGAAACTTTGAATCGCTGACCATCTTTAACCAAAAGTCCAAACACTGGCTTAAGAGTCAAGTGGTTATTTTAATCAATGAAGTCCTCTTGTAAAGAATCGGGAACAGACTGA
Source organism: Architeuthis dux (assembly GCA_006491835.1). Taxonomy (NCBI): domain Eukaryota; kingdom Metazoa; phylum Mollusca; class Cephalopoda; order Oegopsida; family Architeuthidae; genus Architeuthis; species Architeuthis dux. Next base: position 7,503,761 of record VCCN01005986.1, on the reverse strand, counting down.
GAACTGACCGTAAATGGTGACACAATCCACTCGTACTTAATGTCCTCAGTCCCGTCATGCTGCCCCATCTGTGCAAATAAAGCAACAATTTTTCCACCGAATGTTGTTTTTCTCAAAAATGAATCGATCACATTAAAGATGCATTCCCCTGTCGTTTTCATGACAGAGTAGCATTTCTTTCCGTGTCATGACAGAGTAGCATTTCTTCACATATTTCATTCTTTGAATTCAAATAGCGAATGTAAGCTAACAGCTGAGCGTGGTTAGCAATGTCCAATTGGAGAATAAAGTCACGCATTTGCTAATCTGTGATTAGCTGTTTTTTGCAGTCAGATCCCATGTCTTCAATCCTGCGCTGAACAGTGTCATCAGAAAGTGGAACAGAACCAACTTTTGACAGCATCCTCCCAACACCATTTCGGTTGCAGCTGGTTTAATGACCATCGGACACCTTCGTTTGTTTGATCATAGCAGCTTGTTGCACGCCTAATTGCTTGGCTTTTCTTTGGAAGAACTCACACGGTTTTCCAAAATCGGATTGGTGTCTGGTCTTCAAATGTCTCTTAAGCTTCGATGGCTTCATATTCTCATTAGAAAGTAAACACAAACACAGCACACATTGTGGTTGTTGCCTGTCTTTCGTCCCTTCACAGATGAATCCAAAATCGAGGTAAGAATCAAAATACTGTTTGGTTCGCTCCTTTGGTTTTTTAGCTGCAGGTTCAGTATGTAATGTTTTAACGACACATATCACGTTTTTGTGAAAGGTTCGTGAAGAATGCTACTGTCAGACAAGTGTCAATATTCTCGCACAGCGGTGGAGTTAAGGTAAATCATGCGATGATGCATAACGCATCTTTTTTTAACCTAAATGCACGTTCAACAATTAGTGTGAATTCAATATCCACACTAAGACAGAAAACTGCACTACAATTGCAGACTGCTAAATGCAGACTTAAGTACGCATTTAACAGTGTACAGAAACGCAAAAATAAATAACTAGTGTGCACCATGAGATGACAACAAAATTAGGCCAGTTATGCATGTTAACCAGTAACGAATGTGGAATTAATAACAAAAAGAATAGAAAGCTGTCAGCGTCTTTAGCGCAGACGTGTAGCTTCACTTCACACCATTTATGATTTTTGGCAGCTGCTTTCCTTTAAAAAATCTCATTCATTCAACTTTTCCAGGCCCCCTTGTGAATCACTGTTCTAACTGATTTCAGATTTAATGCTGGAATTCATTTTACTTTCATTTTTGTCATAAAGTTTCAGGACGTCATTAAAAAAATACAAAAGAAATAATAGTCAGGTGTTAGCCTACCGACAAATCACATGGAAACTCTCAAATTATACAAAAGTAAATACATGAAATATATAATGACGTTATATTTAGTACAATAACATGAAAACAAAGTTGATATTGAGTGGTGGTATTTCTTCAAAATCTGATGATGGAAGGTCAGGCAGTGAGCTAAACACTAGTATAGGAACGTCTTCGCTGTGTGGCATAGGTCACCTTGCTGATTCCAAATCAGGATACTCCCACTTGTGTTTTTTGTGGCGATTGAAGCCTTTCGCATTAACAACACAAAAATAACAACCATGGTGGTGGTTTTGCGACTCTCTTCACACCATAGGCACAACAAAGTTTTAACTGTTCCTTTATCCATTTTCACACTGTCGTAGGCACTCGACACAGGCTTTGCAAACCTTATGGGGAGCCCAGGACTTATCGTGGTCTACAAGCTTCACTCCAAAATAAGCAAGATATGCTTGTTTTACAAAGTCAGTGATGTTTTTCCTTTGTTTTTGCAGTGTGTATTTGCCACTAATGTTGCAGAATGCATTGGGATTGTTTAAGCAGTGTCTTCAAGATGAACTCCTACTTCCCTTCAAGATGAACTCCTACTTCCCTTCAAGATGAACTCCTACTTCCCTTCAAGATGAACTCCTACTTCCCTGAAACAAAGCGGAAGGATTGTTATTTACGCACAAAACTTTAATGTGGTACCAAAAATTAAACAAGAATCCGAAGTGAAAGTGAGATTTTCTTAGTAGCTTTGTACTCCATTATATTGGGATAAGATCATAATTTGAGGGGTACCCATTATCTCAAAGAGCCAATTCGGCAAAACTAATGTCATTTTTGGATTCAGC
>VCCN01005986.1:7482209-7495127 GCA_006491835.1 Architeuthis dux | reverse complement strand
TCGTTGGTTCAGTCGGTAGAACAGCACCGCGTATATATATATGAACCGCTACAGTAGGCACCCACTAGCTCTTTTTAGGTCTGGATACAGATAAATTTTTAAAAAACCCAATGACACAGGGCCTATTATTAATTTCTCAATGTTTTAAAAATGAGCTTTAGTCATTAATAAATATTTTAACATTAAACACAAATTACATTTTGTTAGAGTTTTAACCCATAAGAATCCACTGTGACACCAGTGTCACATACGATTTAATTGATCTCTTATATTTTATCCTTGATATTAACTCATGAAGTGTACTAGGTGACATCTATTGAACATCTTGGTGCAGTCACATGACTGTGTGTCAATTTGCCTATCCATAATCCCACATAATGCTCCTTCAAGTAGAAATGGGTATGGCTTCTTATGGATTAAAAGCAATAAGAAGGTGCTAGGTTGTGTAATGGCTCGAAAGCGAGAACGGCAAAATCAATAATAATCGTTGACAACGCTTAGTCTAATAAAAAAGAATAAAGATAATCTTGCTGCTACCAATACTATTAATGTGAAGACAATAACAAATATGGTGCCGAGAGAGATTGGGGAAGAATAACAGGTAGGATTATAGGTTAGATTTGATTTTCTGATAACCGTAGGGTTCTCGTAGCTCAGCCAGTAAGAGCAGCTGATACGCTTAACCAGGCCTAGTTGTTGCAAAAAGGACGGGAGTTCCAGTCTTACCGACAACTTATCCATTATTTCTGATCGGTGCTTTTTACTCACGGTCGTAGACCGACGACCTGAGTGGACTTGCAATGAAAATTAAAACTCAAACTAAAAAATTAAGGTTAAAGAAAATACCAGTCAAAACTAGTTAATAATAATGGTTGACATTGCTTCATCTAATATAAAATAAATAACGATAATATTGCCGCTTATATTTATTTAGCACTAATGCCCCATGACAAGATATGAATCTACATCCCTGCGCTCTGTCCTATTGACAGATATTTTGACACAAAATGTCTTGCCTCTGGCATGCCATGATGGTTGATGGAGAAGAAAGTGGGTGAGTGAGCACTTGGACAAACCGCTCTCTCATAACTACCACCCAAGCAGTAATAATTGCAAAGATTGTTACGCCCATTGTCAACCTTGACAAGGGCCAGCATATACATTCACATACAAACAATGGACAGAAACAAGTGATACAGAAACTGAGAGATCTTTTTACGAATAGGGGGGAAAGTTACTACAATGTGTGTGCTGGGTTATAGGCAAATTGGTGACCAATGAGAAAATGTTTGTTTCAGCGCTGCTTTTTATGTATTGAACAGAATTGAAAGAACAGTAATACATAAGTTTATTAGTTATATTTGTTATTATAATTGCATTGAGAATTGCATGACATTGATTGGATTGTTGTGATAACAATCGAACTAGGATTCATTAAGAAGTTCATATGTTGGTTCGGTGGACACGTATGAGTTGGCAATTGACGAAACTCAGGTCAGGATCTATTTAGGCCAGGACGACGCGAAGTTGTGGATTAATGAAACCAGGGCGAAAGGAATTGCCGCTGGTGAAGACATCGATGTTTGAATTCGGTAAGAAAGGGACAGGTGGAGAAAAAACAAATCCCGTATACATGTTTGTGAATAATTCGTAGAACTAACAGACGACTTCAGTTCGGAATCCATTTTATAATGGTGAAGTGGTTTCCAGCAAAAAATGTTTGGTTAGAAAAAATATTTTTCTGTGGTGAGTTCTGATTACCAGCTAGATAGTGTGTTAGGATCCACCCAAAGTAATAAAACTGTTATACGGTTTTACGTCTCCACCCTAAATAATGGAGAGTTACCTATCCATCATTATCTTTACCAACCATTATTAATTACTGACTAGTATTTCTGACATCCTAATTTTAGTTGCTTTTTATCGCAAGTACTCAGACCGTCAGTTTACGCCAGTGAGTAAACAGCACGAATGGGAAATAAAGAATAAGCTCCGGGCAAAACCCGAACTCGTATCCGTTTTATCTCGAGAAGCCTGCCTATGTACGGCAACTGCTCTACCGCCTGAGCTACCAGAACCTTTACAGCAGGCAGAAAGTCAAATCTAACCCTTTAACCCATCCTACATTTTGCTCACTGACGACATGGGAGGTTGCAATGAAAAGCAACTAAAATTAAGATGAAAGAAATAGTAGTCAGAAATTAATAATGGTTGACAATGCTTCATCAAATAAATATCAAGATAATATTACTACTCTTACGTGATTCAACGACACATCCTAGGATGCCCAGGAACACATCATCAGTAATGTCCCTGGTGTTACGGGTCTTTCAACACTCTCGCTCAGGCGACCCAGCCAGTGTTGATCAGACCCTGGTGTCCCATCAGCATTGACCCACGGATCACCAAGGGCGATCGGGGGTAAATGGAGATGGGGTTTAAGGGTTAGATTTTGATCTTCTGTCAGCCGTAAGGGTTCTGGTATTTCAGTCGGTACAGCAGTTGCCCTACATAGGTAGGCTTCCCCGGGTGAAAAGGGATGCGAGTTCAAGTCTCGCCTGGAGCTAATTATGTATTTCCTATCTGCGCTGTTTGCTCATTGCTGTCCACAGCTTAATAAATATGTACGTAGGGACATCAAGGAGTTCGTAGCCTAATGATGAAAAAACAAAAAAGAAATTCATTTTACACAACAAATATTTAGTAGTTTGTTACACATTAATCGAAAATCAGGAAGAAAGGGATTGTCTGTGGTCAGGAATTAAGACAGGTGTTGCTGACAGAATAGGGCTTGTTTAATCTTTTCAGGTTATCGTCTTCATATTTGTTGGTATAAAAAAGTATGTTGTATCCGGTCTTCGCTTAGCACTGTTGTCCTGTTGGATTCATTTGATTAAAATGTGGCGATTAAAAGTGTTTATACACCTGAGAAACGATGAAGAATTGGCCGAAACATATAGAGAAAATATAGAGAAAACCGAAAACTTCAGAAAGCAAGTCGCTCAGAAATCACTCGAATTAAAATCAATACATATGGTACCTCTCTAATCCGTGGCTCTGCAGTCCGGCAACTCGATGAAGAATATGTTGGCCGAAACATTGTGTCATAAACAACAAAGATGTAGACATTAGTCCAGGAAAAGAACTGAAAATACACTATTTCAGAACTTCAGAAAACAAGTCCCCCAGAGATATCTAGAAAAATCTTAAAAGTATAAAGAGAGAGGGGGTAGCAATTTGTTGTTTACTCGTTAACTCCGAGATACCCGATTTTTTATTCAAACCATAACAATCTTACAAACGTTATACATTTTCACTAATTAGGTGCCAAAGGACCTGTATAACAATTTTCATTATAATCAGCAGTTTCAAAGTTCAATATTTTTTGCATGGCTAACTCACCAATCTTCACTTCTTCGGGTTTTCTCAACATTATAGCCAAATTTCAGTAGAATCAATCAAGATTTGAGAAATTTTCCCAATTGTAAACAAAAACAACGTCTTTGTTTATAAAATGTAAACAAACAATCGGATTGGCCATAACTCACCATCTCCCAGGTAGAATCTCTCCACAAGGCTACATACAAAATTTCATTGAACTATATTATAGAATAAAGAAGTTATCCAATTGAGCAAAAGGACACAACGACGACGACAACGACGACGACAACGACGACGACAACGACGACGACGACAGAAATAGCGGATAATAGTCCCCGGTGGCCTTTTATCTACCGGGGACAATTAAAATCAATTGAGCATGAAATTTAAACTGTGTATTCCTGATTTCCATATTTCATTTTATCAAGTTTGTTTTAAGCATCTTTTATAGAAGAGAAATAAACGCGAGACGAACAGTTTTTCAAATACGTTTGCAACTTATTTACATCTTATCTTGTAATCTGGATAATGTTGCACTTCACATTCAATTATTTTCTAAGGTTAGCTTAGTTTGTCACATGTGGGTTACTAAGTGAGGATGAAATAACTCTTTACATTTAGGACAGAAATTCTAACCACTAATCTAACTCTAGTGGTTACAGCACTTGAGTGATGTTCTTGAAATTAAATATTCATACGTATATATGTGCGAGCAACGTGCTTATGTGCACGTTTATCTAGGCGTGCATGTCAGCATACATATGTATATGTGAGAATGTGTGTATACATATGTATGTATATGAGCACCTGTTTGCATGTATATGTGTACATATACGTGTGAATGAATGTGTTCGTGTACGGGTGTATGCATGGGATTACCTGTTTGTATGCGTATATGTATACATGTGTGTGAACATTTGGGAGCGTGTGTATATGTGTTTGCATGTGCGTGGCTTGTGTATTTGCATGTGCATGTCTTGATTAAGTATATATTTGTATATACGCGTGTTTGTATGCGCATGTGTGCGCGAATGTGTATGTGTGTGTGAACATATATATGTACAGGTGTGCGTATGCGCGTGTGTGAATATTTGTGTGTGTTGGTATATTTTGTCTCTTCTGACTAACGTCCATGTTGTGACAAGTGTGTTGCGACCGATCGACTCTTCCTGTCTATTAGAAATGAGACAAGGCGCTTTTGAGTGAATTACGCAGAAACATCTTTGCAAATAAAAAAAAAATGTCATTATTTATCTGTCTATTTACAATATAGGTCAGACGCTATTGAAATACGATTATTACCCATGTTTTATATTTTGTTTATAAGTTACTTTGTGGGAAGACAAAACAGACTTGGAACGATGTTGTATTTGACGTCAACAAGGTGATCTCTGACATGGGTGGCAAGCAGCTTAAGAGAGACAGAGACAAAGGTAGATAGAGACAGAGGGGGGAAAAGAAAGAGAGAGACGGGGACAGAGGAATGGATGACATGGTGAGAGTGTGTAATAATGCACAATGGAACGTAGAATTAATGAAAGATAGAGAGATAAAAAGAAGAGAAGAAAGAAACGTAAAAAAAGAGAAAGGGAGATTAGATATGGAGAAAGAGAGAGAAAAATGACGAGTAATATCGCAGGGATGGTAAAGAGAGAAAAGTGAGAGGGAGAGAGAAGGGGCATGAGAAGGAATAGAGAGGGGAGACAGAAAGAAGAGAGAAGGAAAAAAAGGCAATCCTTATTATAATGGAACTAAGTATATGTAACCAAAACTAATTTCTCTCTTTCTCTCTTCACTACCTGTGTGTGTCCGTGTTTTCGTTTGATGTCTTCTGCTGAAACAAGAGATAAAGACAGAAAGAAAGCGGAGAGAGAGAGAGAGAGAGAGAGAGAGGGGGGGTGAAAGCGAAGAGAGAAAGAAAGCTAGGTTTATTTACACTAACATTAAATAATGTGTGGTTGGTAGGGGCAATAAAATAAACATTTTGTCCTGTGATGTTTTGCATTCATGTTTTTTTAACACTATTTACGCTCAGATTCTAAATTAAACTCTTTAAGATTAGAAAAAAATCTAAAAATTGAAACGTCCTAAAGTTCGTTCGGCAAAAATCCTATCGATCAAAAGCACTATTTTTCATTTTTTTTAAATGAAATTTTATTAAACTTATACATAAAATTAAAATTTCATTTTTTAAAATTCTAATCTATCAACATATTGCAATATGAAATATAAATATTTTGAGACTATAAATATAAAGATTCAGAAGTAAAATCCCCCACCCCAAAATAGCATAAAACTAGCCAAATAATCCGTCCGTAGAACGGGTATTCGGTCCGTAGCAAATAAGTCGGGAAGAAAAGGGGGAGGAGAAAAAAGACGAAGTAGAAGCGAAAATGACGAGAGAGAGAGAGAGAGAGAGAGAGAGAGAGAGAGAGAGAGGGGAGAGAGAGAGGGGGGAGGAGAGAAAGACAGATAGAGGTGAGGAAGTGATTTTCTACTTTATGTAGTGTAATCCATGGCCAATCAATCAACCTATTTTCTGCAACTCACTGGACTTTTGCCGTCCGCCATGAATTCGCGCCATAAAACTGTCACCAACGTGTCTCCTTCAAAAGAGGAGACTGATCAAGTGAAAAAATAATAATGTCTGCTGTTACGACACCCAGCGACCAACATTCGCTACGTGTTGCAAATATTACTTGCGCATATTTAATTGCGTTGTTCAAATCCTCCGTTGCTAGCCGTCCTCAGCAAATGAATAAATAGATGCATAAAACTGATTGGTGTTTATGGCTTCTGTCGTTCTGCAAAATAACCAGCCTAATTCGAAAATCGAAAAGACGACAGAGATTCAGACAGCTAAGCTGAAATCTAATGAATTTTCTAATCATTGTTTCTACTTAGACGAATTAATGAAACAACCTTGCTACTGGGCAAAACATGCAAAAGAATATAAAAAAGAAAAAGAAAAGCTAAAGGGGCGATCAAGGATTTTGAGCAGGACGGGTTACAAATGGAAAAATCATTTTGACAAATAAATACGTCCAAAAGAAAAAATTCAAACATCAAAAACAAGAAAATAACAAGCCGGGTGCATTACCGTCAAACTCCACTCCTACTTCTATTCCGACTGAATATAATTACTGCAACTTTTGTATTGTATATATAATAAATAAAGATTATAACTAGAAAGCATTCAGAGAGCATACCGCTGTCAACGCCGCTATCAGTAACCATAAGCATTATTGAAATCACTTAGTGGATAGATCAGAGATGGGGTAGTTAACTGTTTAAATTTAGACTGTTGCATATATTCTTTGATTCATATATGAAGAAGCTGAAAAGGAAATCAATGTAACGAAACGCCCTGGACATATAACTACGACGTAGGGGAGGTGATTGTTCATGGATCCGCTCCCTTTGTCTACTGTTCACCCTTTCAGAAAATCTAAATGAAACTTCTTGCGGACAGGAAAAAATGAGAACCAACCAACAAACAAACCAACAAACAAACTAACAAACAAACAAACACACAATCCAACAAACAGACGCTATCAAAAACATACACCTATTTACAACTTCGTTGACTGAGGTAAAAAAAAAGTATAAATGTATTTATTTATTAGAATGAAATAAGCCCTTGCGTATTTCTAACACAAATTTTCGAAGATATTTAAAACTTGTAAAAACGTAAGAGAGTCGCCCAACAATAACTTAGTTTTGGTTGTGATTTCAAATCACGTTAGGGAAAGGTTAATTTTATAAATGTATCTTTTATTAGAATGAAATAAGCCCTTAGGCATTTCTAACAAAATCTTTCGAAGATATGTAAGTCTTGTCAGTTTGGCCCAGTTAGTAAAAGAGCCGCCTAAAAATCGCTTCTTCGGAAAGGAAATGCTAATTTCATTTATCGGTTTGGTTTAACGTGTCGGAACAGACAAATAGCGAATAGTTTACTCCCCTGAATTAGGTGAAGATTGTTCCCTGTTCTTGTTCTTGTTGTTACGGTAGAAAAACAAAGTCAACTCCCGACTTGGACTGGAGATTGACAATATGTTATCCGGTATTTTTCATTTACATTTGAATCGTAGCTTTTTATCACTAGAATTGACAACAGTGTAAAGTAAAAACAAAAATAATTAAAGAAATTTACCACAGAATCAATAAATACATTTTTAAAATAAAGAATAAGCTACAGACGAAGTAGAAGAATTAGAGCCACGCCTGGCCTATATCCGATATACAATCGTACAACTGAGTTAAGAGGTATTGCTAAAGGTTGAACCTCATTAATCCGGCAGGTTTTGGACCGGACAGGTGCCAGAGTAGCGGCTCTTCCGAACCAGTGAAGGTTGGGGTAAATAATGACAAAATAATGCATATACTGTACTGTACAGTGCTTTCTAAAAGTTTAAGACCACCCCGCATTTTTTCAATAAAGTCATGAAATAAACGTTTTTTTTAAACATCATATAACCACTAAAATATTGTATTTATTTTACATAAGACATACTTACTGACATACACACAATCCATAAATTGTATTTCTTAGCATTTGGTATGTCCACCGTTGTTTTGATGACGGCCAGTACACGGCTTGGCATATTGTTAATTAGGCTTCGACAAAACTCTGCCGTAATGTTTGCATCCATACTTTTTTAATCACTTCAACTAAGTCTTTGGCACTTGATTGCTGTTTTTATGCCACTTTATCTTTCACAATGGTCCACAAATTCTTAATCGGATTGAGGTCGGGGTTGTTTGCAGGCCATTCAAGTATTTTCACTTTCTGTTTATTGAGAAAAGCCGTTACAATCTTGCATCTGTGGCATGGCGCGTCGTCTTGCACGAATATCTTGCATTTATGAAGGGTCATATTGATTTCTAGTTTGTCCTTTAGGAGTTCGACGTACTTTTGACCATTCATGGTAAAACCAGAAGGCAGAAAATATAGCCCAGCAGTTCTGTTAGCTGATATCGCACCCCAAATCAGCTGGCTCGGTGTTGAAATCGTGTACTTTTGTTGAAATCGTGTACTTTTCGTTGTATCGCTTTCCTGGCGGTCTACGCATGTTTCGTTTTCGCACAACAAACTGCTGCAGGATTGACTCGTCGGTGAACAACACTTTACTCCAATCTTCAGCGGTACAATGCTGATGTCTTTTAGCAAATGCTAACCGCTTCACTTTCATGGCTTTCGTCAACTTTGGTCTACGAGTGGGTTTAAATGATTTCAGTCCGAATTCATTGCTCAAACGGTGCGAAACTGTCATTCTACTCACGTGTGTGCCCTTTGCCAACAAAACAGCTTGTATTTTTTAAAATCGAACTGGCTGGAGAAATCCTTTTCATCAAATGATCATCTCTGATGCTGATTTTCCTAGGGCGACCACTTCTCTTCTTGTCACTATAGGTCCCGTGAATTTTAAAATTGGCAATTGCATTATGAATTGCAGTTCTACTAACACCACATTTTGCACTAATTTCGCGTTCCGAATATCCTTCGTTGTGTAATGTATATATTTGGGCGCGCTGGACCTGGCTGAGAGAACGCCCCCCCCCCATTTTATCAATTACAAAATGACCGCTTATATCCACGAAATTCACTATCCAAAAGACAAAATGTACATGAATAATAGCTGGTCATTTTTTTCATTGGTGATCTTAACCTTTTGGGAAACATTGTATTGCAGATATCGATACAACTTACATAGGCATAAACGTAGTTCAGGCTTACTGGATTTCTTTATGACACAGTGCTAGGCCTGTAGCAGAAGTTTCCTATATCGTGAAACAAAAATAATCAAATTGGTCGAAAAAGCAAAGAAAAATAAGCCTACTGATACCTGTAAGACATTATGTAAAAAATATGAGCAAAAAGCAATCAATTTATTTACCTGAATATTTACTGTCTATAGTTGAGGTCTACATCTGGAGTCTCTTTTATACAAGTTTTGTTCCCCTTTTGTACATACCTACATAACCGCCAGACTCAAATCACCGCCTTGAAGCATTGAAACTGTCGGGTAAATCCCGGATTAGTGATATTCAACCTGTAGTTTATAAATTACAAATCTTTGATTCAAAAGAATTCGGGAATTTCCTACAAACTTGTTTTCACTATACTTACTAAGCTTAGCTTGGTACGGCCAAACCAGGGTTGTTGATTATTTAAATTTAAAAAAGATTTGATTTATTTAATTTAAATCTGATTATTTTCCTGGAAATCTGATTTTTTTCTTCCTGGAAATCTGCATTTTTAATTGCACGTAAGTAGCAAGAGAGACAACTGGTCACATATACCTAGTTAACAAAATAGACACACCAAGCCAACCCCACACCTTCAGGAAATTGCCTTGTCTTCAATAAAGAAGTCAGAGGAAGATTTCGTCTGTCATGTTGGTAATGTGGTGACAGATAATGCCTCCAATGTCAGCAGGATGAGAAAACTATTAGAAGAAGAAAGTGAATTGAAAGTATCGACTTTTGGATGTTCAGCACAGATTTAAAATCTGCTGGCTTATGATTTGGAAGGTTCTAGTGTAAAAGAGCATGTGGTTTACGTAGTGAAATACTTAAAGAACAACCATTACACCCCAGCAATGTACCGTGAAGAAGGTGGTCAATGTCTTGTCATGCCCCAGGACACTCGATGGAACACCATGTCAGGCTGTCTGAAGATTTATATTAACAACTGGCCAATCCTCCTTCAGATTTGTGAAGTAAACAGGGACAAAATAGATTTCGAAGTAAGAAATAAGGTATCCTATCTCAAGCTGAAGCGATCTGCGGAAGAACTGCTTTCACAACTACAGTCAATAGCCGAAGCCCTGGCTAAGATACAGAGTGACACATTGATGAAGCAGTTGATTTGGAAAGGATTATGTCACCAAAACAAAAAAGTGAAAAAAAGGTACAACCAAGTCATCACCAAAGCCCACCTTCTTGCCAACATGGTTCATTATTATCTCCAAGCGAGGGGGAAATAAATATTACAATGGAATATGTCAATGAGAAATATCTCTTACTTGTTCCCATTATCATGAAGTTGCAAGCAAAGTCTCCTCCCTTCCATACATTTAGATTTGCTGTAACCAAGACTGTATCAGCTATTGAATGTTGGAATTCACATGCAAGTGTGTTGAGCAAAGATACACTTTCTACAGCAAAACAATTCCTGTAAGCAGTGGCCTCATCGTTTTCTCTTCACGTGAACTTGTTCATTCTAAACCGAGAAACCATCTTGTTATAGTTAGAGAAGCAAAACTTGTATTTCTGTTTAAAGCAATGAATGCAAAAATTGCTCATTCTGAAGAATTTGAAGATGCTTAAGCATAATAAGCAAAACATTTGTCACTTAAATAATTCAGAGAAGATTTTATTTATAGTGAAAATGTTATTGCAATTATGAAAAGGTTTTTTTATTCAGTTGGTGATTAGAAATAAATGTCTCACACTTTCCTTCCTCCGTAGAATTACAGGTAAACAACAAATTGTGATTTAAATATGTCATTTAAAAAAAAGAAATCTTTTGATTTAAATCAAACAACCCTCGGCCAAACTGAGGTGAAAAAGAGTGAGGAAGATTGTGTTAAGCCAATCTTCCAAGTCGGGTTGATCTTCCTTGAAAATCAGCATTTGAAATGATAGCTTTGTACCTGGACTCACACATCAGCATCTGGAACCGAGGGGGAAATATCTAACTATTTCAATCATCAACATGCCAACGGACTCACTTTCTCTTAATTGAATTATTACATTCTCAGCTTTGCTGTCACGAAAACAGTTAATAAGCCTGACTACCGCAGGCTCGAAGTCCTACTTCTATTCCAACTGAAGATGCTAACTGCAACTTTTGTATTGTATATTACAAAAATATAATTTGTTTTTAGTATAAATATATTTATTTATTTGAATGAATTAAGCCCTTGCGTATTTGTTACATACATTTTCGTAGATAAGTAAGACTTGTCGGTTTTGCACAGTCGGTAAGAGACCCGCCTGCTGATCACTTGGTCATGATTTCAAATCACGGTAGAGAACCGTGCTTCGAACCGTACACGTTGCCTGTTTCTCTATTTTCACGACTGTTTTTTGGCACTAATATAATGTGGGTTCCTATGCCGACAGTATGGAATTCAAATAATGGATAATTTTATATCCGACAGAATATGATAATTATAAAGACATTTATTAATTGGGAACCTATATTTGCTCGGCACCGGTTGAGCGATAGCGAAACGTGCGGCCTAGATCGTGTAAATAATTAAAGAGAAATGAGCGCCGTGCGAAGATCGAACCCGCGTCCATCTTGGAAGCAGCCTTATACGCAGACTCTGTTAGCTCAGATAGTTAGAGCAGGAGCTGCGTATAAGGCTGAACAATTAAATAATGATTTACAATACTTTATCATCAAAAAATTAAATATACATATCTAAAATTAAATGAAAAACATTTAAATATAGAAATGACGCTGAACTACGACGGGGGAAAATCAGCTTTAAACCTGTTTAAACTGCAAGATACCCCTTACATTTTATGTATCTATGTTTTTTTTCGCAAATAAAAACAAAAATGCATGTTTGTGAAATTTATTTTGTTGTATTTTATCATTTCATTTTATTTTGACCTTCTCGGTAATTTGTATATCTCAATAAATTATACATCTCGTTAAATTGTTATCGAGAAAATGTTGTCGTTAAATCGTTGTCGGTAAATCTGCCGGATAACGAATGTAATAGAAGTTGTGTGTGTTCAATTCCCATGTTTTCCAAAGGCGATGAAACTGTCACTCATTCAACACAGGACTAATTTTCTTGCACTCCAGTGCTTCCCTTTGTATGACACAGTGAGTGCAGTGCACTTCAGGGTTTTCATTTCGAATTTAACGCGGCCGGTCATTGATGCAGTTTCCTCAGCACAGACACTACTGCAAGATATCCAGTTCAGACCGTTTTCACATAAGAACGCGTTAACAACATTAAAAAAGTAATCTCCAATCAGTTGTTTTCCCTCCCAAACTCTTGCAGAAAAATATATGTTCACAAATGTCGCCAGTATCAATGTATCTCACGAAAGTAATAACCTGTGTGTTTCTTCTGACATCTGTCGATTCATCGATCAGGAGTGAAAAAGGATCCACCAAGTATTCCCACAATTTAATAAAGAAAATGTCATTTGATGTCATTTGACAAAGGCACTGTTTTTAAATTATCTGATATGTTTTTATTTAGCAGTCTCGGCCAATACAACAGCAGCTGGAAGTAATAGGTCTTCAGCAATGGTGAATGACCTTTTGGCTTTAGCTACAAGCAATGACACCGCAGAAGAAGCCTCTGATGCTTTGGCTGATGTTGTGGAGACTTTCTGCACCGTTTCTTGGAACGATCTGAAGTCAGAAAGTTTTCTCTTCAAAATCTCTGGTGGCTTACCAACAAGACATTAATGTTTAGTGCTGAGATATCGTTGAACGTGCGCTGGCTTCACGCAACTGTTGGCTAATTTCTCCCCGCAAAAACCCCAAAACAGCAACACCTG
>VCCN01005986.1:7396795-7409967 GCA_006491835.1 Architeuthis dux | reverse complement strand
TGTTAGCTGTTACTGTTGAATAATGAAAGAAATTAACTCTAAAGGGCCAGCAAATTCCTTTCAAGTTAGCTGTTGCCATTGAATAATGAAAGAAATTATCTGTAAAGGGCCATCGTGTTCATTTCAAGTTAGCTGTTAGCTGTTACCGCTGAATAATGAAAGAAAACAAACTAACGGTTTGAGAAGCATTTACTCCCAGTTTGTAACCTTAGAATTTAGAGAAGCAACAAGTATTTCGACTGTTCTAGAGAATAGACAGTCTTATATATATGTTTAGTTGGGTTCCAGATCACAAGACTGACCGTCTTGTATATATTTTTAGTTGATCAGTCAAGTTGTCAGACTTTCTATCCCATCATTATTTTGTTTCTTTTAAAAAGTGGACAATTTTTTATTTAATAAAAAGAATAGTTTGCTTTAACCATTAAATAAAAATTAACACATTTGTTGGCTTTTAAAAAAATACCCTTTTAAAAATTCGGGCATTAAGCACCTTAATAGATTAGTCTTAAAAGGGTTAATACTTTTTGTAGATTGTATTACTTTCCATTCCTATAAAGGTCTTCATATGATGGGATTTTAGAGATATCGTGTAAGGTTATTCTCGTTAGAAAGATCGACAGTAACATTCGAAATGGCCAGACAAAAAGATGCTTCTAAAACTGCACTCAATGTTCGGACGATGTAGCTAGTTTCAGCTTGTTCAATTGTAATTATCTACGCCCAGTAGAACTGCTCTTTGTCTCCTGTATCTATGGAGAAGTTTCGTGGTTTCTACGATGCGAACTGAATTCCTTGCCAGATGATTACACCATTGATCGCTTCTCTAGACAGAATAGCGTTATCTTACATATTACTAGTCCAGAGATGAAAAGGCGGGGAGGTACGCGGGGTTACGGCGTATACCTACTTCCCAATTTCCAATTTTTTTGTAGGTTCAATGTCTAATAAAAGAGACATTACTATATACCCAGGTTCTCGAAACCCAGCCTTACCGTATACCTAGTTCCCAAAACCCATTTCCATCACTGTGCTAGTCCACACAAAAACTCAACTTCATGTGTTCTCAGTTTGCAAGGTGAACATTAAAGAAAAGCTCAGCACCTCGTCAAAGTGTATAAAAACTTTATAAGAGGATACATTCTGTAAAGATTAAATTAATCATAGTAATAATAGTCTATTGGGACATGCTTTAATCAGTTATTTGCTAGGTTTAGCTTAGTCTGGCACAAGGCCATGGTAGTGGATTACCTAATGAGAATCTAACTCACTACAATAGAGAGGTGTCCTGCTAGCCAGTCATCGCGCTACAATAAGCAACTTATGTATTTATTCTGCCTAGTTTAGATTGGAACACGGCCACATTAGCAGGGCACTCAGTGACGATCGAACTCAAGACACTTGAGAGCTGTGGGCAAGACGAGCTTGTTAACTATCGCTCCATGGCAGGCCCCCACTCTCAATTATTAAAAGATTCAGATACACATATACACCCAGGGCGAAATACTTAAAGTCATCACCACCAGCGCGCGTGCGTACACACACAGATACTTACTTATGCAGTTGGTGTCTAGTGATTTCGAGTCTCATGAGTGCTTTATTAACACATCCACTGCCACACGATATACATTTGCGTGGCATGTTTGCGTATTGCCTCTGATGCACATGTGCGTCCATTCCACGGTTTTATTTAAGGCAATATAAATTACCACGGCAACGCGCTAGACTCAGTGTGCGGCACTAAGCAGAGGACGTGCTTATTGTGTTGCGCTATCCACGGTACAATCAACAAATATCCTTGTTCACGCACGCACGCACACACGCACACACACACACACACACACATATATATATACGCACACATGCGCACGCGTTACTCCTTATTTGGGCACTTGCCGTAGAACGATAGTTAGCAAGATAGTTATGCCACCTGTTCATAGTGCAGTGAGTTTGATCTTTATTGGGAGATCAACCACTGTGGCCCAATGCCAGACCAAGTTAAACTTAGTGAATATCTGCTCGTGTTCTGGGTTCAATTCTCACTCGCAGCCCTATTATTGTGGCCATGTGTCTGACTAAGCTAAGCTTGTTGAGTGGATATTGTAGACACTCATCAACATAACAAAATAAACTCTGATTTGTAGCTTGAGCCGTCAAATTATAATCTAACCTACATCCAGCGTTGGTATCTGCATAAAACGACTGAGAGGATTAAATTAATTGTTCAGAGTTTAGATTCAAATTTCACTCCTCGCTCTGTTTATGCTTGTGATATTTGTTTACGTTCTATGGATGAACATGATTGAAACAAACAATTTATTGCCAATTATTTTCACGAAACTGTCGTTTTAGCATATTTGAACACTATCACTTTATAAACATTTTAAAGAAAAACACGATTAAGATACGCAAAGGGATATTAGAAACAGTCAGCCCAAACTGTCAGGTTTCTTCAGTTTTTAAGTGATTCTGGCGGGCTGGCTAACTATGTATGTGTCACGCGTACAAGTTGCATCAATAGATCTAGAGGGCTGAAAATTTTAAAATGTACTCATTATTATGTCTAGAAAAAACGTTTTTTTTTGTTTCTTGAAAATTCCCCTCCAAAATAAGTTTTTAGGGTGGGGTTCAATTTACAATATAGATGTATGCTACATTGGTCCCTTAGTTTGTGTCCTACAGCGTTCACGCTTGGATTTTGAAAATTTTAGTAATGCAACAACAGGCGAGAAAAGTAACTAATTCATTGATCACTCCTTTTTCCAATTTGTCACCCTCAACACGACATGCTACCAAAAGATGTTGGTCCCATGACGGTTTCTATTGAGTGACTAACCAGACCTGTTTTCATTTAAGTTTGAAATCTTTACGAGTTGACTGTCCATTTGCAGTTTTAAAAACGTTTTTACAAGTTTTACGATTAAATGGCAATGAGCACTTATTTATAAATAGCTTAAGTAAATTTATATCCGTTAAACGCGTCAATATTTGCAATCTGAACGCACCCTTCATTTTGCTAAGTTTTTCCAACCGGTTGTTGAAGGACCATCACAATTTGATAAAGACAGCTTCTTTCCTCAACCAGGATATGTGTGTGTGTGTGTGTGTGTGTGTGTGTGTGTGATTGAAGGATAAGATAGAGAATGAGACAGACACAGAGAGAGAAAGAGAGAGAGGGAGAGAGAGAGAGAGAAAGGTATATTTATATAAGAAAATTACAGACCAAACAAACATGAAAATACTTGTGAATTAGAGTGAGAAACGAATTTGCATATAAAAACCCAATAGATAAGAAAAATGAGAGGAGTATGAGTGGGGGTGGGGGTGGAGTGAGAGAATATTGTCGGCCACGGAAAAATGACGTGCAAATATAAATAGTGAGCAGGCTTTAGTCAGAAAGAATTGTTAAACTCCATGCTAAGCTAATTCGAAGACGAAATAGCGAAGACCACCCCCATAAAAACAACAGCCGAACAACGAATGCAACAAGAAAGAATATACAGAGTAAATAGAAGAGAAATAGAAAAGATCGAACAAAAATGAAAGAAAGAAAAAATGAGCTAGAAAAAGAATGAAAGAAAGAAAGAAAAAAAGGTGAAATGAAAGCAAAGGGCGAATAGAAGAAAGAAAGGATGAAAGAAAGAAATTCTGGAGGAAAAGTGAGATAACAAAAAAGAAAGATGTATTAAAAACAAAAAAAAAACCATAAAAGAAAGAAAGTGAAGACAAAGAAAGTGAGAAAGAAGGAACTTGACAAGTCCTTTTGTAAAGCCGAAACAATAAATAATCTTTCTTAAAAGATGAAACATTTTTCACAACGGGCCTTGGATAACGTTTTTTAATTCAAAATTTTTTGCTGTAATATTTTAAAAAAAATGTTATAGCTAATCCTTGGAGACTTAAAATGACAGCATAACATCCTGATTTTGAAATCCTCCCGAATAGAGTTTTCCCCCAAAAGTAGAGCGTTCCTATGAAACCTTTTGTAAACCGAAATGGCGTAAAGCGAAGACGCAATCACTATTTATATATGAAAACATTTTGAGCGTTCTCAGACTCCAAAAATAACCTTAACTATGGCGACTTGGGATATTTTGTTAAAGCAAAATGGCGGACTTTGGTAAGGCGGGAGAGACCTGTATTAATAATTAGAAATCCGAAACATCGACATCAAATGAAATGGGAATTAAAATAAAGTCCATCTTTTGTCAGGTGTTCAGTGTGATATTCTCTGCAGTCGCTTTCCTTGTTAAGGTGGACATCGGTCCAACTTAACAAGGAAAGAGGATATCATAGATTTGCTTGGGATAATTATTTCATGATTACGACGGATCTGTTAACTTTTTCTTCCCATCTTGACTGCTAAGAGCAAAATATTTGCTTATGCTGATAAATAAAACAAAGGGCAATTGTAATTAAAAGATCTTGCAATGCATAGTAATATTTTTGCAACGCTATTACTACCATCATTGCAACCAATCACTCCTCTTCTACTTATTATTAAGTGAAGAAAAGAAAGAGCAGAGTTTCTTACAATATGGTATATTAGAGATATCTTTTAAAGGTGAGTTGCGTGAAAAGTTAGGAAATGTTAACATTAACCTTAAATTAATTATGTCAAAGTATAACTAGAATTGTATGTAACCTGTGATATCATGGGTAGGATTTAATAAGCAAATACGCCAAAATTTTGATCCTAGAGTGGATCAAAGTTTTGGCGTCTTTGCTTATTACATCCTTAAATCTACAGTGACGCAGCAAATGCTGACAGTGTGAGAAAAGAATAGAATAATAATAACGGTTGTATTTTTAAAGCCGACTGCATTTGAACTCGGTATACATAGGCGTGGTTTCGGCATTTCGTATCCCTGCTCACCAAACTGTACCACTATACCACCACTCCATCACTTAGGCTTAGTCATTTTTCTGCACTAACAAACTAAACATTTCTAGCGTTAGAGGGAAATCATGAATAAACAGCTAATTTTTACATTTTTAACCTGAAGTTTAAGCAAATTTCGGAACTCAGTCTGTATGCTGTGCATGGATATTAAGATATAATGAATTGTTTGTGGTTAGGAATTAATGTAAACGTTACTAACAGAATATGGCTATAACATGCATAATTATATTCTTCTCGCCAAAGGTATCCAGTTCTCATCACTAGCGATTATCGCATTTGATGGCAATTAGAGCCCCCTTTATTTCAGCTTGGAAAATTAAGAAAAAACGGAAGATTTACTTGAATTCTTCTCATTTATCAACCAGTTTCTTTAATCCCCCCTTCAAGTTCTAGACAATGTGTGGCTGGACAACGAAGGTTAGGTTTACCTTGTGAGCCATTTTGGCTGAAAAAGGGCGGGGGGTAAGTGGTAGCAAGTCTCTTCAAGTACTCTCCCCACTACTCTCATAGAATTTAACAATGTTGTGATCAGAATTCAATTCTCGCTTAGATCTGTCGCTATTTCAATGTTCCTGCAAGGGTGTCATAGCCCGTTCACAGTGTCAACAATTATGGGCGTTACTACCACTCACATGTATCATAGTATCATTGTTGGACATGTTCTGATAATGTGTGAGGGTCCCGGATGGAGTATTCTGAAGTGTACTAAGGCGCCATTACCCTAGGTGTACTAATTTTATCGTTAGAATTCGATGGCTGGATACTTCGCGAACATACCTAGTTTGCCTTTTCGAAAAGGCTTTCAAAACTGTTACAAGGGCTTTAATGATTTGGGGTACATTTATTACTTTTATATCCCAACTCTCTTACTGGCTAATTTCGTAGTGTACCGGCATCGTCACATTTAATCTTCAACCCTTTATAGGGCACCCCTAAAAATATTTTAGATATTAAAACAACCTTTTTGTATGTTAAACTAGACCTAATTACAAGTTGCAAGTTTTAAATTAGACCTAATTACAGTTGCAAGTTTTCTGACATTTTTTTTATGTGGGCAAAACACCCTCGGATGAAATGATCATATATGGTACCTCGCCCAAAAAGTGACCAGAATGGAAAATATAAAAACATTAAAATTAAAGTAGAAAGTTAAATAAAACATAGAATTAAAGAATAACATTCAATATAATGAATAGATACAACAAATTGATATTGACAAAAAGAATAAAACTTCTGAGTTAATTTTAGAATGTTATTTTTCGGGCCAAAAACAGGCTAATCTACTGTGGTATGCGATGTGTTCTCTACCTTAAAACGTATGCGCTTGCATAATCATAGCTTCGTATCCCTCTTCTCTAAGTGGCATCTGCTATTGTTATGAGTTTATTTATTTTAGGCAGCGTTTGTCTTAACAATTGATTGAATTTGTGCTGCTATTATTAATGATTCTGTTAGAAACCGTCAACCAAAACTGTCAACATAGGTTTCTTCAGTGGGTCTGGCTATATATGTACAGGCCGCGCCAATAGAGCTAGAGGGCCGAATTTAAACATTTACCCTTTATTATGTCTTTAAAAAAATGGACTTTTTAGTGATCTTAGAAAAAGGCGAGAGAAGTAACTTATTCATTGATCATCCCGTTTTCCAATATTTTTTAATTGATCATCCACAACATGGCATGCTGCCAAAGGACGTTGGTCATGTGACGGTTTCTATTGAGTGACTAATCAGACCTGTTTCTCTTTAAGGTTTCTTCTTCAGTCAAGTCAATGACATTTTATTTGCTATAACATCTTGCTGTATTTTGGTTATTCCTGATTTTCTTTTCTATCTTCATCTTTGAGTTCTTGGTCATCTTTTCTGATTTTCTAACGTCAATTTTACCTAAGTAGAGTAGACCTTGTCTCTTTTTGCATTCTTCTGTGATTCTAGTTGCAAGTATAATACATCTCACTTAAATCGACATTAGCGTTTTTTACTGTTGTAAAGAGCAGTCTATTCAGCACGGAAATATCTTCATATTGTATTAGAAATCAGTAGCCTTGAAATAGTAAATATAATAACCCTAACCATGCCCAAATTATTCGGTAATACGATAAAGGCTTGTAAAATCTTTAAATATATGCTCTCCGAGTGTTATCTGCCAGAATAAGTAAACCATTAATGTGATCTCTGTTGTTTTCTCTTTCACGAAAGCAAAACACGCCACCGGAAAGCTATAGCATTTACGTATACAATTCCTGAAAATGGAAATATGAACTCATTGTTTAATTGTTAAGTGATCATATGTCCAGTTGTCTGGCTTTTTTCCCTTTTTCTCGATGACTCTTAAAAACCAAATCTCCTTCCTTCTCTCCCCCACCCACACACAATCGCACACTCATAAACACACAAGGACACACGCGCGTGCGCACACACGCACACACACACACACACGCGCAGAGAGAGAGAGAGAGAGAGAGAGAGAGAGAGAGAGAGAGAGAGAGAGAGAGAGAGAGACACACACACACACACACACACACACACTAGCGTTTTGAATGAATGTCAGTTGTCCAACTTTTGGCTGCACGAACATATATTGTCAAGGAAAAATAAATTACCACCCTGAGAGAAGGCATGACCATCAACATTTTCCTCCATTAAATACATCCATGTTAATAGGGAAAAATTAGTCTCGAACCGAGCCAAACCTAAACCGGAGAAGAATTCCATATCTTTCTTTTCAGGTGGGGTGTTCGCGTCAGGCGAACAGTCCGTAAAAAGTACTGAAACGTCTTTGTAAGATACTTCATGTTAAACGAAGATCTAATGAAAACTATCATCAGCGCAAGTAAAATTGCAAGTTGCAAAACATCTTTGTAAATTTGTACGATGTCCGTATAAATAAACCTGGGTTTTCTGCTTTGAAAGGAATTAACAAAACGGGTGATGAAATGAACATGGTTCTGTGATTCATCGATTTCTATATAATGGTAATATTTAGTCAAACAAATCTACACAATAAGTGGGTTTCTTTTTTAGAATATCAGGTTGTTACATATGAAATGTCATTTTTTGAATATTAATATGAAGGATGATGTAAAAAACAAAATAGGTAAATATTTATAAATCAATCTTTATTATTATTGGATGAAGTATTGTAACACCCCACTTTTAATACATTTGACTTGTTTTTACCTTCAACTACATTTAAGATGAAGGTAAAAAACTAGTCAAATCTAATTTAAAAAAAAGGTAAATATTTAATTAAGATATGACACATTTGAAGAAATAATCTCTAATGAAAATATGTCATCTCTATACATTTCTTTAGGTTTGGTGATAGCATTCAGTAAAAGCACGAATCGTGGATTCCCTGTTATTGAACCTTTTATGGCGGATATGAAATTCAAAATGCATGAAAAGATGATTGTCTTTAGAAGAAATGTCAGGTGAATAAGGAGGATGCTGCAAGACTTCATATCTCAATTCTCTAAGCTTAGACATAGTCAGCTGAGAGGCGTTGGGTGTAGGACTGTCATGGGGCATTTAATGCAATTTATGTGGGAACCATTTCCCCAACATTTTAACCCTTCCTATTGCCTGGAATGAAATGATATGGTGGCTGTTGAAGTCCTGAAGTCTCCAGAAACTGCTCGTACCGGTGTTCGTGGGTCGTTGGTCGCTGCTGTCGATAATTCTTCATCATTAAGAACAGGTTTGGACCTCCCTCGATGTTTATCATCAGTATTCATATTTCCAGGCCTAAACCTATTGAAACAACGCTGAGCTTTCGCACTGTAATAGTGTTCACTCCAAATGATGTTATCAGAAGCTTGAGCAGCATTATGTCCTAATTTGAAATCGAACTTAAAAGTAATCAAACTGTTTATGTCGTGAATAAGAACGAAATCTTTACCATAAATAATGGCTTTATTCAACTTGAAATAAGACGTACAAAAATTACACAATTAGTGTTAGTGCTTTTATCCGTAGAGTGGACATATTGGATTATTCCATAACTTCCACCTAAGGAAGACAGTTCAACTAAAGCAAGCCAATCCTGTTGGCTGTTGTTAGTGGGTTTCGATCCTCATCGGGTCTCCCTGTATAAGTATTAAGTAATACAGCACTCACTCCGGCTGCTTAATTTCACAACCCATAGCGTTGGGGAGCCCGACTTTCCTGCTGGGAACGACGAGGCAGTGGTTCATCCAAGCTTGACCCGTTAGAAGACTTGATCTTATAAGGGAAGAGGGTGAAATGTTTAAAAAGATTTTTCCATCAACGGTGTTATTTCCAGTAGATTCTCCGGAAGGAGTTTCTTTAGTTGATGTCTCTTCCCCACTCACTTCACCTATTGGACGGACAAGGAGCGAAGAACACGTAGTGACACTGTTGACTCACGGCCATCGCCATATCTGATCTGTGCATAGTTAGGGTTCACATCCAATAGTTCCACTTCTTGCACCAGTGGATCATTTTTAATGTGTCTTACGAACTGGCGGAGAAAAACCGGTCCTGGTTTTAATAGCCAGGATGGAAGGGACACTCCCATTTATGCCGTCAAGAAAATGAGAAGAATCTCTCGTGGAGAGCTGTATTTGTAACTCCCATCATGTGATTCAGGTAGGTTTTGTGATTTATGGGCAAGGCAAATAGATTTCCAAATGATCCCATTGTATCGTTCGAGTTGTGCATTGGCTTGTGCATAGTAAGGGGTTGTCTTGCTGGAGGCGACTCCATGCAGTAAGAGGTATTCCTGCACATCGCGAGCTAAGAAGCCTAAACCTGTGTCCGAATGGATATAATTAGGTACCTCGCATAAAGAGAATATTGATTCCAAACATTGAATGACAGTCTTGGGTGACTTCCTTGATGGCAGTGAACCCTTGAAATCCACACTTAAGCGCTCTAGAGCTTGAGTAACCTTAATAAGCCTACCGTGAGGCAATGACGCAAACCGTGGTTTTAGTTCCGCACATGCTCGACAAGATGAGCACACTTCCTTCACCTCGTCTGTAGTGAAGGGTATGTTTTTAGCTCTCACATAGTGCAAGAGTCGAGTGACTCCGGAGTGGCACAAGTCATCATGCAATTCTTTGAGAGATGACGAAAAGCTAGCATTACAGTAGGCTCGACCCAGAGTATCGGCAACAACATTGTAGCGTCCAGGGCGATAACGAATATCATAACAGAAATTATCCAACTCCAACCGCCAACTCTGAATTCTATTGTTTTTAATTTTGGACTTTTTGCGATTGTCCATCACGAAAGTTACGGATCTTTGATCTGTCTCGATAGTGAAGTGTTGGCCAGACAGAAATGAGACCATTTCCTCACAGCCTCAATCACCGCGGTAGCCTCTTTCTCAATGTCCGTGGCATGAATGCAACAGGTCACCCAGGCTGATTCAATGTAGCCGACACAGCAACGTCCGAGGCGTCACACTCTGTCACATATGGCTTAGAGTTGTCAGGGCAGTGTAATGCAGCATTCATAAACAGATGTTTTAAACTGTTGAATGCTTCACAAGCATCAGTACTGAGCGGAACACGCTTTGCTTTTATTAGGGGTTGGGTACCATCTGACAAACAAGGAATCCACTTCGCCCAGAATTCGCTACAGAGCCGCCATTTTTGTAGGTATCTCAAGATCGAGAAGAGATTGCAATCTAGATTTGTCTGGCCAAACTAATCCATCACTGATTTCGTAAGATATTTCTTTGATGGGGAGTATGGATTTTGACTCATTTAAAATGATGTGTCGGCGTTGAGCAGCTTCGAGGAATAATTTCACACATTTATCATGTCCCTGTCCTGCAATGGTAATGTTATCAAGATATGGGAACGTATTAAGAAAGTTTTCCTCATCAACAAGCTTGTTGATAGCACATTGAAATGTTGCCACACCATTAGCGGCGCCAAATGGCATCCGTGTGAATTGATATGGGCGTCAAAAGCAGTGAAAGGTTTGTAGTAATCACACAGTGATACTTGGTAATAGGCACTCTTTAAATCGAATGTTGAAAACACCCGATAAGTTATAGAGATTGACAGTGTTAGAGTAGTCGACACACATCCGCGTTTTATGACGATCAAGTTCATCCTTCACAATTACGACATGTGTTCGCCAGGAAGATGAACTTGGCTCAAGTGCTCAACTGAGTAACACTATATACACGAGATGTACTTACTATCGGCCTCACATTTGGACTCATGCGAGTAAATAATCGTCACACAGCAAGACTTGATGCAATCAAGCCACAAATCTGACTCTCGGGACCACCAATCCTTAGCTCCGGTTCAGGTCAACCATACAAAATAGTAACGGCAGTATGTTTTTTCTAATGTAACATATCGTACACCAGGCTTAATCCTTAGCCTTAGTTTCTGCGAAACTACTAGCTGAATCAATTAGGGCTGAGTCCGTATAGCCCTTTATTAACACGGTAATGGTGGAAGATGTCAAACAGTATGGGACAGCAGCCGAAATTCCACCCGACTAGCAGAAGCTGCGATTTTAAGTCCTTACTTAGAATGACACACTTTTGTCCAATATCCTGTTTTGCCACAGGAGGCACCCTCGCTTTTTCCGGCCGGGCATTTCGAGCGATGTAGACTGTCGCCACAAAACCAACACTGTCTCTTTATAGCAGCGCTGCTATTAGAAACAGTGTCACCTTCTAATGCAGCGCTGTTATCAATAATAGTGTCATTTCCCGTAGGTAGAGCAGCACTTACATGGGTGGCCGCCCGATCATACTGTTCTGAGTTGCATTGGGCATGGTCAAAAGCCCTGGCAGTCTTACAAGCCTGGGGTGGGCTCAGCTCTCGACTTTCAAGTAATCGCTTCCGTATGGCCGCAGATTGAATTCCATTTATAAAAGCGTCCCGAACCAAGTCCTGGCGGTATTGTTCGTCAGTGACGTCCACAAGCTGACAGTCCTTACTTAATTCGTGTCGTCCTTGAAGATATACGTCGATATTTTCGGTCGCTAATTGCCGTCTTGTGGCAAGAAGGTAGCGAGCAAAAACGGTATTTTTCTTCTTAAGGCAAGACTTGTCTAGGACGTCAACGGCAGTTTCGTACGTCGCACAATCCGCTATAAGTTCGTACACCGAAGCAGAAACGTACTTGATTAGGCAGCGTAATTGATTTGGTTCATTGTCGCCGCACACACCAATAAGATTATCGAAAGTCATTTTCCAGTGCCGGTACACCCTTTCCGCGTCAGTGGTATTTGGTTCAATGTTCAATCTGTCTGGACGTGGTATACGCTCCATCTTGGTAATCCAAGTTGAATAAATTGTCATGAATAAGTACGAAATCTTTACCATAAATAATGGCTTTATTCAACTTGAAATAAGACGTACAAAAATTAAACAATTAGTGTTAGTACTTTTATCCGTAGAGTGGACAACCTGGATCATTCCATAACTTCCACCTAGAGGAGACAGTTTAGTAACGTTCAACTAAAGCAATCCAATCCTTTTGGCTGTTGTTAGTGGGTTCGATCCTCATCGGATCTCCCTGTATAAGACACCATTGCTGTTGAGGGATCAAATTATATTTCTATTTACATTGAATCTTGAAATGCATTTACATTACAAATCTTTTACGTTTAGCATTTTTCTCTAGGCTGTAAAAAAGACTACACTTCATGTGTAACATCCTAATAGAAAATCTACAATTGTGCTAGTGGGTAGTACACTTTGGCCACAAGTGGCCCTGGTTAGTGCAAAGTGGGGCTTTCTATTTCTTTGAGATACTTCTTTTACACACAGATCTGATCGTATTTTTGCCATCTTTTACGAACAGGTAACAGCACGGGGAATGGAATCAGCGAACCGATTGCGAGTACTTCGCACTAATGCCCTAGGGAAAGACATGAATCCATCCCTCCACCAATCCATGGGTATATAGCAGAGTAGTTGGAGTCCTTTTGACCCTGTAAGGCAATCCATCTTGGGCGTAAAAAAAACGCATAATTGCTACGTGGATCGTCCGAGGAACGGAGACAAATTCGTTGCTTCATGTGTTATGCCACATGGAAAGCATCTTTGCAAACCCGTGGCAAACATAAACTGATTCGAAAGTACATGAAGTTTTACCTAAAACCAAATGAAATTCAAAACAAAGTTTAGTATTTCAAAAGTGGACTGTCGCTTTCAGTTTATAAATAAAACAATAAACTTAAATTACACATTATTTTCACGCTGCGTTTTGTCCGTAGATATTCAACTGAATATATATATATATATATGAAATCCAATTATGGATAATTGTA
>VCCN01005986.1:7375411-7390407 GCA_006491835.1 Architeuthis dux | reverse complement strand
CACGGCTACGTGTGGGGGCAGCCACCCCGAATCGAACTCATTACACTACAGTGTATCGCAGACCATTACTACTGTAACAAGTTCAATCTTCATAGTGTGCTCCACTCTTGTGATCTTGTGCCAGACTAAGCTAAGCTGAGTAAATATAGATATTAGTGAGCAATCCTTTTCATGCATATAGACCGTTGTTATGATTGTGAGGAGACATTGTCCATATCTCTTCAAGTCTGTCACGGCTAAGTGGTCACACGGCTTTGTTTCAATCACTCAAACCTAGACAACCGACTTTTTAATATCGAATTCAAAACCTGCAAAGTACACTCGCACTCAGTCTTACATGATTGATAGCAAGGCGAGCTTGGCTCTGCATTCTATGATTACTTTGATGTGTTTAACCCATAAGAACCCATACCCATTTCTACTTGAAGGAACATTATGTGGGGTTCTGGGTAGGCAAATTGATACACAGTTACGTGACTGCACCAATATGTTCAGTAAATGTCACTTAGTACACTTTATGAGTTAAAATCAAGGATACAATATAACATTATATAAGAGACTGTGCAGATCAATTAAATTGTATGTGGCACCGGTGTCACAGTGGGTTCTTAAACTAAACCCAGAATGATAAATTTGATGAGAAAGTGAAATCTCGATACTTTGATGAAAAAATTAAAAATTAACAAATTCGAGACATAGTCATATTTACATTAGTTTCTTCCGCCTTGCCGATGATTATATAATTTTTTAAAACGTAAGAGCAATCTTTTTTGGTGCATTTATCGTATCATCGTCATTGTCTGCATATTAAACATCTTCGCCTAAACCAGTGGTGCTTAACCTTTTTACCCCCCAGCGCCCATTTTTAGATATGTTAAAATTTCACTGCTAAATGGCTATAGGTGTTCGATGAATCGTGCAATGTAGTTATAAGTACATATTTATCTTAATATATAAAAGCTCATTTCACTTTTCTTCTGAAAAATAATGTTTGAATACGATTTACGGCTTTTACTGATTATCAGAATTTTAATCTAACAAAATGTTAGAATTTATCAGATGTCAAAATTGAAAGTCTTTACCAAGATAATAAAACATGAACAAAACAATTGTATACATCAACGAGGAACGGTTATACTTGTTATGTCCTTCAGTCCTTCAGATCTAAGGGACATAACTCGTTTCGTCAAATAAAGATTAAAAAATTAAGATGAAATTTCTTCTTTGAAAGCTTTGATATTTCTTCCCGTCGTGGATTCAAATTCAAATTCTTATTTCTTGAACGTCATTTTGCAAGTCTTCCTGTAGATTTGTATCAGCATTATATGCATCCGCTTGAAATTGGTTTATAGCCCAGTCGAGTATTTCCACTTCATCAAGGTCTTTAAACCAAAGTCAACAAATCTTCCTTCAGTTCTTGAATAGCAGTCCAGATCCGCATTTAACAAAAAAAATTCCTCAAGAGTGTTTTCCTCCAGTGTTTGTAAACTTGGAAACTGGTGGAAATTCTACCTTGCTAAACTGTTTTTGTAGATTGCTATCTTGCTGATAAATGCCATTATTATTCCTTTTGCTTTAGTAAGGCACATCTTATTTCCCTGCAGTTTAATGTTTACCTCGTTTAATTTGTTGAAAATATCAGCAAGGTATGCAATATCAGCTCTTTTAATTTCCAGCTCAATGCACATCATTTCAATAGAACCAAAAAGATCATAAAAGCGTCGCAGTCAGCCTTCCGAAAGCCATCTAACTTCAGGGTGCAGTAAAAACCGCTCAAATTCTTCTCCATTTTGGTGGCAAAACAGCCGAAATATACGGGTATTCAATGGATGGGCTTTTATTTTATTTAATGCTTTGATAACATCTTGCAAAGTTTCATGCAATCTACCACTGAGATGTTTTGCAGCCGAATGTTGACAATGTATAACACAGTGGATAGTAAAAATGTTCGGAACTGAGATAAAAATCCACGATGACGACCAATCATCGAAGGCGCCTCATCAGTTGAACATGCAATGGCATTTGTAAAGAAATACTTTTATTGTTGAAAGAATGCTCAACTGTCTTGTAAATTATTGAACCTTTGTTGGCAATTTTCAATTGTTCAGCAAATAGGAATTGCTCAATAACGTCCCGATTGCTATTTGAATAGCGCACGTAAGCCAATAACAGAGCTTCGTTGTCATGTAATGTTGTCTCATCAAGTTGTAAACAAAATTCATAAGTTTTCAAATCATCGCAAAGTTTATTTTCAATGACATTCGCCATTTCATCAATTCTAGCTGATACTGAACTGTTACTAAGTGGAATTAAAGGTGTTATATCAGGTGTATCGATCATAGTATCACACATTTCTTTTACAGCTGGTAGAATGAGATTTTCCCCAATAGGCTTTCCACAGTTGGCAATTAGCTTGTTTCCTTGTTTTTTAAACAGTCCTTTGTCTGTAGATCGATTTTTAACTCATGAGAGTAGCTCACACCCTTCTTTGCTTTGTCCGGGTGCTTTATTTTCAAGTGATCATTGCTGTATTTGAGAAAGTTCTTTTCATATATTAAGCACATTGGTAACTGTTCTTTTTTACAGATGGAATAACACCATATTTCAAGTATTCATTTGAGTATTGACGACACTTTCTTTTTTGGTAACTCATTTTCATGGGCTACAAACGATAACAGATAACTTTGCCTTCAATGCGTATCCTCGGCACCCAAACTCGAACTGATCTAACGGGACGACTAAGAATTTGAAAATGAAGCAAACCCTTAAAATTCTTTACGCTCATTAGACAGCTTAAATTTCCCCTCGCGACCTTTTCTATCCCAGGTCATCAAAAAACCATAGCCGTGTTTGACCTGGTCACTTAGCTTTGGTTCCCCTGATCCTCTCTTCCCCTGTCCCTATCCTTCCCTTTAACGGACACGGGTACTTCACGACATAGGTGTTGAACTCGAGGCGATCCCTAGGGATCGCATTGATTGAGACTTAAATCTCAACTACAAATATTTGTGTAGAGTAGAAAGCTACTGCTGCTGATTTTATAACCTAAACGTGATATTTTTTAGAATTTACGAAATTTGCACTTGTAGCCTTTTTTTACGAAATAAAGTAGTCATTTGAAGTCTGAGATTTGAGGAAATCAGACGACTTTTTTTCGAATCTCTCTGCGACGTTGCACCCGTATTGGCGTTGATTCTCTTGTGAGTTAGCCAGATTTTTAATATCAATGCCAAAATAAGGTGATATAAAAATTCGATTTATTTTCAACCGCCGATCAAAATTCGAAAACAACAAAGCTAATTACTATTTGCTACCTTGTATCCTTCGCTCTCTCTTTTTATCCCCTTTCCCGTAGTCTCTCTTCACCCTCTTCACCCTCTTCACCCTCCCAATCCCTGGTCGACTGCTGATAATACTGGTAGCAGATCTCTCTCTCCCCACCCTCTCTCCCCCTCTCCCCCCTCTCTCTCTAAATAGTCTCACTGCCCTGTTAACATTATAGCGCCCCCATAGCGCCCATGAACACCTACCGCCCCCCCTTGAGAGTTCACAGCGCCCTCCCAGGGGACACTTACCGCCCACATTGAGAATCACTGGCCTAAACCATTTCGTCTCATCCGTCTCATCCGTCTCATCCGTCCGTTCAACTACTGCTAATCATACACGCTGACTGACTACTTTGTGAAGGGACAAACCATTGTCCTCTGCTTTGCTGCATAACATGTCGGACTGACTGTCTAGATAATGTTTAAGAGCGCCATTTCCCACGGAGTTGTCTGCTCTCACAGACTGACCTGTCTGATTGGCCTGCTTCGTCTCTTAAGTATCGTCTGCTTTGCTTGCCTGCCCGACCGGCCTCTCAACTATTATTGTATGTTTATTTTTCTGTCTGCTATCAGCGTCATCTTTCAGTCCCCTTTGTTTGTTTTCTGTTCGCTCTTCTGTTGAGTGAGACAAAGAAATGCAGTTTGTTGTCTGGTGGTCAGATGTCTCTTCTTCTTCTCTCTCTATCTTCTGTCTGTATGTCTCTCTCTCTCTGCCTGTCTGTCTATCTCTCTCCCCTTTTCATTCATTTTATTCTCTTTTGCCAATATTAGCGTATGTTTCTTCATAATTACTACAAAGTCGGGTGCAAGTTAAGAGAGCTGGGCGTGCCTCTAACTGTTTTAAAAATCAAGGCTAGTTTTAGAGATAATCATCATATCTAAAACGCTATGCATATCCACACACACACACACACACACACACACACACACACACACACACACACACATATATATATATATATATATATGTGTGTGTGTGTGTGTGTGTGTGTAACACTTTTCAACGAATACGCAGATACTAAACAACGATTCTAGGCAGACGTGCCAGGGCGACATTTTGATCATAGGCAGAAGTCCAGATAATATGATCCTAGGCAGAAGTCCAGATCCATATGTAAATAATCCTGTCATTTTTAACGGATATTATGCTAGTGTGGATTATAATTCGCATTAAAATTAGTAAGAATCATCATTCTAAAATAAAACATAATTATACATGCAATAACACTATTCTGTCAGTAACACTTGCGTCAGTTCCTGACCACTGACAATCTTTTTTTCTCATTGGTAATATATTTCTATAGTAAACACATTTGTAATGAATTTCTACAGTAAAACACTGCTACCAAATAATAATTGTACGTATAATAACTCTATTCTGTCAGTAACGCTTGCTGGTTGGTGAAAGTTGCTCAAACAATCTTTGGGTAAACAAACAAGCCTAGCTGCTGCAGGGTCAAACTTCACTCCTACAGCTATTCTAACTGAAGATAATTACCGCAACTTTTGTATTGTATATATAATAAATAAATTCGTGAATATGTAAGACTTGTCAGTTTGGCTCAGTTGGTAAGAGAGCTGCCTACCAATCCTTGGTCGTGATTTCAAACCACAGTAGGGAAATGTTAATTTTATATATCTGTTTTGTTTAACGTGATGAGATAGACAAACAGTGAAGAATGTACACCCCTAGATTTGGTGAGGATTGTTGTTGTTGTCCAACTTGGATTGGAGTTTGACAAATAAACATTGCTAAAGTCTGGGTTTAATCATCAATCTATCTTCTCTATCGCCAGAAATATTTAGTTTGTTAGTGCAGAGAAATGGCTAAAGTTAAGCAGGGAAATGTTCGAGTAACGGAGTAGCGGTAAAGTCAGTGGACAGGGATAAGAAACGCCCAAACCTTTCCTTTGTATATCGTGTTCAGATACAGTCGGTATTAAAATACAACGGTGATTATTGTTCTATTCGTTTCTCATACCGCCAAAACTTGCTGTGTCACTCTATATGTAATAACTGTAGTAATAACTCTATATGTAATAATTAGAGTGAATTTTGGCATATTTAAATCCTATCCATGATATCACAGGTTACATAAACAGGTTATATAAACAGCTAATAATTATAATTTGACATGATTAATCTAAAGTTAATGTGAACATTCCCTTGCTTTTCATGCAATTCACCTCTAATGTACCATATTGTAAAATACTGCCAAATAGCGATAATAATCATTATAACAACACACGACGACAACAGTACAAAGTCTATTCTTTATTTTCTTCACTTAATAATAAGTAGAAGAGGAGGGATTAGTTGTAATCATAGTAGTATAGCGTTACAAAAATATTACCATGCATTGCAAGATTCTCTTAATTGAAATTGTTCTTTGTTTTATTCATCAGCCTATCTGTCTATTATATTGTAAAATATCGTCGAAATGCCATTTATAGAGATGATATTTTTCAAAATCGGGATTCCTGGTTTATTTTCAAAATAATTACCTTTCTTTGTTTCGAAAACCATGGAATGATGGTTATTGTTGCTGTTGTTGTTTTTAATCAGAGGATTTTGAAAATTAGCATTCAAAATTCTAGTCTCGTCAGGAAATAGGCATTTACTACACTAACTACAGTCATGAAACAGGTCTGACGCTAATTTCTGTTTGTTTCATTGTCTTTGTATATAGCTATATGTATGCATTTTTAAACTGTCAATTTGTGTTGGAATAATCCTATTTTTATTTTCTATAGTTTTGAGAAGTGGAAGCCACATCGGGTTGAAATCCGCATTTGTCTGGCAATATGTGGCTTCTACTTCTCAACAGAGCTAAACCCGACAAAACAAAGCCACAGAAACACCCGGGACCTGCGCTATAAGGCTTACCCCCCTTTAAACACTTCCGTTTAACCCATCACACTCGGATTTTACACCTGAAAAATTGATCGGTCAAAACGTCGTGTTTACAACGTAAACATTCAATCGTCCGAAGAACCATTTGAATCCTATTTTTATATTTTATGACAAAGTTTAATGAAATGCTCCCAATAATTATTCTAAAGATGTAAAATCATTTGCCAGAGAGAGAAAAAGAGCGATGGACAGCAAAGCAAGTTTCGCTGTCCACTGTAAGTGAGCTCGATCTTTATACTGTTGTAGCCTTATGCCATACTCAGTTAAGCTTAGCAAATACCTACCTGGGCAGAGAGAAGCTCTCAATCTCAGTCATAAATGACAAAAGATATTAAAATATATCAAATGCCGTGAATTTGGACCAAAGGGTGTGGTTGGAACTGTTTCGTTCTGCAATATTCGACTATGTAATGTATTAACATTAGACCTAATTTGATTTGTTGTGCTTGTTTATACAGAGAAAGCCGTTTATTACAATTACGGATAATGTTATCAAACGGTTATTGTTATCAAAATCAGTCGGACCCAAACACTTTATTTAGAACTAGTTGGGGTACCTGACATTGGCAGCGTAAAAAAATACAACAATCTAACAACACTGGAAAGAGTGCTCACCATCAACGGTCGGGCCAGCACACACTCCCGGACAACGCGTACCTTCCTAAAATCTTAACGAATTAATTTTTCTCAAAACTGAGAATTCATGTGCTCACTTTTGGCGTTATTAGTTTCCACGTCGATGCAGACTATTGAATTTAAATTGTGCCCATGTTTTATTGTTGCGTTTGGGTTGGGATTAGGGTTAGAGGTAGGGTTAGTGTTTTGCCCTAAGAAAAACATGATTTATTTTCAGATTAGGGTTAGATTCCTTTAAAAACAATACTGCCAAACTGGCATAAAGACTGGGAGAAAGAGAAATTCACATCCGCGGTTACCCATGGAAAGTATGGTTGCAGTTTAGCATTATAGCTACACTGTAAATACCCTCTTATAAAACTTTTAAATATTTCCTTTCTCAAAACTGACACATGTCCGGAAAGTTTGAAGGTCTAATAGATTGAAAGCACATGAAATTAAAAGAAAATCAATTGAAAGGAAATAAATTAAAATTTTCTCCGATTGTATTTACCTCGTTTCTAAACACTGGTGTATTTTTGCGTTTCACTGATTTCTTTAACAGTATTTTAGTACTTTATAATATAGATGAATTAAAAACCTATAATAATATTTTGTTTGTTCCTACCTGCGTAGGAATGTTACACATTAAGTAATAAAAATAATAGGGTTAAAGGTTAGGTAGTTTAATAAGTGGGTAGAAAGGGAGGGGGAAGAAAAGATAGTTAGGTAGTTTAATAAGAGAATATGATGGGAGAGGGGAGAAATTTATAACAATGAATGTAAATTGTTCCAACTGTTATATTCTTCGCTTAATGTTATCAGCCGGTTATTGCTCCCCAAAAGACCCTGTCCCAAAATGATCATAATAAACGGTTTCCTGTGCGTGCGTGTGTGCAAAATATTATTATAGGTCTTTATCTAAGCGTGTGTTTGTTTGTGTGTTTGTTTGTGTGTATGTGTGTGTGTTAGGTGGGGGCCTTTTAAACAACTACCTCCAAGCACGAAGCAGACGCACGGTTTGTTCATCGGGCAAAATCGAATGTGTGGAGGGGTGTAGGAAAATTCCATTGTGCCAATCTTCCAAGTGCGGAGGGCCTGGCTGGCTGCCTAGAAAACCAGCATTCAATATCCAGTTTTCTTTATATATTTATTTAACTAAACTCGAACAGTGACATGTATTTAAATTGATATCTATTGATATTTACTTGTAAGAGATATCTATACGTGGCGGCAGTAAATAGCCGCATGTAACCCACAAGCATTACATTGTTACACATGTAAGATTTGTTACACATGTAAGATTGTTACACATATAAGATTTGTTAATGTAAGTGAAAGTTTTGAAGGTTTAATGTAAATAAAGATATAATTCTTTTTACTAGAAGTTTTTGAGCCCTTAACAGCAATGTTGTCTATCCCAGAAGTTAGATTATTTTCAAGTACGATTTCAAATTAGGACATATTGCTGCTCAAGCTGCTGATAACGGCAACAAAGCAATTAGGGTGAACACTACTACAGTGTGAACTCTTCGGCGTTGTTTCAATAGATTTAGGCCTGGGAATATTAAAACAATAATAAACCTCGAGGGTGGACCAAATCTGGTTTTAATGATGTAGCATTATCGGCGCCAGTAGTCAAGGACTCACGAACAACGGTTCGAGCTCTTTAGAACTTCAACAGCAACCATATCAAGTCATCTCAAGGCAATAAGAAAAGTTAAAAACTCAACTGAATGAAATGCTCCATGAGTGATAGACCCCACACCTCTCAGCAGATTGTGGTTTAAGCTTAGTGAATCGGGATATGAAGTCTTGCAGCATCCTCCATATTCACCTGACATTTCTCCTACAGATTATCATCTTTTCAAGCATTTTGAAATTCACATCCACAATAAAAGTTTCAATAATAGAGAGGCCAGGATTCGTGCTTTTACTGAATTTGTGACCACTAAACCTAAATGATATTATAGAGATGGTATATTATCATTAGAGGTTAATTCTTCAAATCTGTCATATTTTAATTAACTATTTACCGTATTTTGTTGTCTGCACCATCATTCATCTTACTATTCAAAAAACGATATTTCATATGTAACAACCTAATAGCTGAGCTGCGAATTTTTTTTACTCCATCTTTATTTGTAAATGATAACAATGAAATCGTTACTACATTTCAACAAGATAAGAAATATTCCATTAACAGAAACAAAGGCCTCTATGTTTGCACATGTTGAAGCATAACGTGTAAACGTATTTGTTTACTGAACCTAATTATTTAAAATTTCATTCTGGTTTCTAGACATGTCTCGGCAAATGGATCTCTCTTATTTTGCTCAATAAAATGTGTCAAAAGAAGTCAAAAGCCTATCACAGTTGTTCGTGCAATGTGAGCCTGGGTTTGTTTGTCAACTAAATTAATTATTCAAAATGTATGAACAAGTCCACAGTGTACTCTTTCAGAATGCTATCAAATTTCCTTTAAGCAAAATATATTATTAGTATATAATATACATATATACGTATGTACGAAGGTACATCAATAACAAGACATTGAGAACTCATCAGGGTAGAAGACCATTTGTCCTAATGGCCAAAACGGGATTTGAAAAGTATGTGCAAGCATGCAGTGAAGATATTATGAAGGGTGCTCGAAGCTTCACAGCAAACAATAAAAAGGTAGCAAACGAGGGAGTAGTAATGAAAACAAGGAAAGAAAAATTGGAACAGAAAAAAAACTCCATGAGGAATTCAGAAGACAGATAGAAAGTATCACATGGGCATGGCTACGTAATGGACACCTGAAGTGAGAAACAGTATCCCTTGTCATAGCAGCCCAGAACAAATGCATAGGGACAAACTGTCAAGTCAACTGCCACCTCTGTGGAGGAGAAAGGGATGAGACGATAAACCACATAACCAGCAAATGTAGCAAACTAGCCCAAAAGGAGTACAAGACCAGGCACGATAGGGTAACGACAGTCACTACACTGGGAACTATGCAAACGATCAGGAAATAGGCCATGAGACAAATGATACCAGCACAGACTGGAGACTGTCTTAGAAAGTAGAAGCCATAAATTACTCTGGGACTGACATCCAAACCGATGGGGTATCCGAGCGAGGAGACCGGATCTGGTAGTTGTGGTTAAGAAACAGAGAACCTGCCAAATCATAGACCTGGCTATATTTGCGGACCACAGAGTCAATGCAAAAGAGAGTGAAACGCTGGAAAAGTACCAGGACTTGGCCCAGGAGCTGAGAAAGGTGTGGGACATGAAGATCAGGGTAGTACCAATAGTAGTAGGCGCACTGGGAGAGTTGGAGATGAGGGTGGATTGAGACTATGCAGACCACAGTGCTGCTCGGGTCTGCGAGAATACCGAGGAGGGTACTGGCAATCTGAGACTAACGACCTTGAGACTAACGACCCCCCAGTCACCAACAATGGCCTAACAGCTAGAATGAATATGTCATAAGTGTTAGATAAGGGGAAGGTTAGGACAGTACAAACCACAGTGCTGCTGTGATCCGCAGGAATGCTGAGAGGAGGGCTGGAGACTTGAGGAGACTTGCTGTCACTCAGTCTTCAGACATCTGGTGTAAACATGCAGACGCATGAATAATAATAATAATAATAATAATAATAATAATAATAATAATAATTTCAATTATATTCGCGTGTTTTTGGTGGAATGCAACCGAATGATATACGAAAAAAGAAAAACAAATGCTCAATAACTCCCGAAGAAAACCTTCATTTGCCTTAGGTCTCAGGTGGAAGACTTGGTATATGATTGAATGAAAACGCAAATCAAGGAAATAATAATAATCTGGAAGACCACCTTAAATCTCAACCGATCAACATCAGAAGTGAATGTTCCAAGGGGACTCGCTATCACCTCTGCAATTCTGCTTTGCACCAGCGCCACTAAACAACCTTCTAAACTGCAGCAGTTATGCATACACAACACAAAACGGTAAGCTAAACCACCTGTTTTACGTAGACGACCTGAAGACGTTTTCCAAGGACGACAACCAGCAAAAGGGCCTACTCACCATTGTCAAGACCTTCAGAGTTCGGGATCAACACCACAATCAAGGAACTAGACTAGGATGGCATATACAGATACCTAGGGGTACAGGGGCGATGGCATATAGCACTAAACTATTAAGGAGAAGATCCGGAAAGAGTACTTCAGGAGAGTGCGTATGATATTCAAAACCGAGCTCAATGCCGCCAATAGGCTCAATGATATAAACACTCTAGCGATAATTGTCGTAACATACAGCTTCATCAATGACATCAAGAGACTAAGACGAGGAAATCCTTACCAAGGAGAAGATGCATCACCCGAAAGCAGATGTCGACATGTTTTACCTAATAAGAACTTCAGGGGGACGGGGCCTAGTCCAACTTGAACTTACGTTCAAAACCACCACTATCGGATTAGAAGCATACCTTTCAAAAACAGATGATCCACTCCTCCAAATAGTAAAGCACCAGACCCACTCCATTAAGAAAGAGGCCACACTCTTCAAGAAAGAGCTCGATGTCCTCGAAACCCCACCAATAGAAAAAGAGGCAACCAGCGAGTAAAGCAGAAGGCAAAACAACATGGCCAACAACAACTGCAGAAAATATGGGAAGTCAAAACGATGTATGGGAAGTACCCAAGAAAGATGAAAGAGACAGACGTAGACCAACAAAAGACACACCAGTGGCTGGGGACACCAGACTGAAAGCAGAAACGGAGGGCCTGATCATCGCTGCACGAGACCAAAGCCTCGCAATCAGATCCTATCACCATCGCATAATTAAGGATGGACCAGACCCACAATGCAGGAACTGTGGAAAGTACGAGGGAACGGTCGACCACATCGTCTCAGGCTGTACGGAACTGGCCGAGTACATCCATAGACACAACAAGGCAGCGGCATACCCACATTAGAAGATCTGTAGGAAATACAGAATAAAGATGGTATCAGCACCAACCGAATACTGTTACTGAAAACGACGAAGTCACCATCCTCTTGGACAAGATCAAATAGAGCTGACATCGTTATCAAGGACAGGAAAAAGAAGAGGTGCATGCTCATCGACATAGCAATACCATCTGAGAGAAACACCTCCGTGAAAGACCTGGAGATCGAAATCAACTGGATGTGGGCCATGAAAACCACCATAACACCAGTGGTCATCGGAGCCCTAGGACTCGTGAAGAAGGGAACGTAAAAGTTCACATTATCCCAGGTAACATCAACATCCACGTAGTCCAAAAGATCGCCCTACTCGGAACAGCCCACATACTACGCAAAATACTGTCAACTAAATGACAACTCCCCTGTTGTTGTTGTTGTTGTTGTTGTTGTTATTATCTTTTTTTTCTTTAATGTTCATTTTTGCATCCTGTAGAGCCGGGTCCAACGTATGGTCCTTTGGCGCTATAGGGGAGTCTTCATCTAATCGACAGCACTTTCCGTAGTATGTGGGCTGTTTACATGGATGTTGATGTTACCCGGGATACGGTTGGTGAACTTTTCTGTTCCCTTCTTCACAAGTCCTAGAACTCCGATGACCACCGGTGTTATGGTGGTTTTCATGCCCCACATCCGGTTGATCTCGATTTCTAGGTCCTTGTATTTTGACATTTTTTCGGTCACCTTCACGGAAGTGTTTCTGTCAGATGGTATTGACATGTCGATGAGCATGCAGCTCTTTTCTTTTCTGTCCTTGATAACGATGTCAGGTCTATTTGCCCTTATTTCTCTGTCGGTTTGGACGGGCATGTCCCAGAGGATGGTGACTTCGTCGTTCTCAGTGACAGTGTTAGGTTGGTGCTCATACCATCTTTCAGGCGTTTTGATTCTGTATTTCCTACAGATCTTCCAGTGTAGGTATGCCGCTGCCTTAATAATAATAATAATCGACGACGACGACGGGATTTGTTTAAAAGAATTTCAAATAACGTAAATTCAGTAGATATCACATTGGCTCTTATGGGGAATTACAGTCTTTAGGATGGATCCCCTGTGCCTTATCAAACTAATCAACGCGGACAAACAAATCGTCGTAGGTAACAGCTTTGTAAAATAACGTGTCGGTGTGCTTATCAGAATCCAAATAAGTCCCCGACCTTTTAATCGGGATTATTGCCAACGTGTTAAGCGTACTTATCTTCTTAGTTGCCGTGGGAAATACTATTATATCACGACAACTTGACTTTCTTCAGAATACAGCTATTTCTGAATCTGGGCACAAATGGTTCTTGGCTGGTTTTTTTCCTGGAAAGTTTGCCTCTATTTCTAACAATAAATAAATAAAAATAAAATTTAAAAATCTAAACCTTTGAAGTATTTCTCTGATGCATAGCAGTGCATTTGGTAATATATACTTAGGCCATCAAATCTTTACATTATTTCTCTGTTTTTAGTTGTCATAATACACTCCGCCCTTTTCAAAACAAAACTGATAAATGAGTTTAAGTAGTTATTCAATATAGCAAGGTTTCACTTTCCAATTTATGTTTTTAATGACTACTTCAGATTTAGCAATGGCAATGGGCTGGTTTTGTTGTAAGAATGGCAGACAACCGCTGGAGATCATGACTCACAACGTGGATCCCCGGAGATCACAAGCGAAATTGTGGCCAGCAAAAAAAAGATGAGGTGACGAACTGGACAAGTCCAGAAAGTGTTGGCTCTGCGACACCCATGATGGTGATGTCTGGCGATGATGGGGAAGGTCTATGTCCAACGATGGACGCTAAAACGCTGCTGCTGCTGATGATGATGAGATAAATGTATACAAGCAACACATGCACACACACAAACATACCCATGCACATACATACACATACACACATGCAGACATTAAATGCAGTAATGCATATTCAGTTCTCTCACATGAGGTGTTTACCTCGACAACTCGTTGTCTTTAAATGCGAAGCCTAAAAAATCAA
The DNA here is from genome assembly GCA_006491835.1 of Architeuthis dux. Taxonomy (NCBI): domain Eukaryota; kingdom Metazoa; phylum Mollusca; class Cephalopoda; order Oegopsida; family Architeuthidae; genus Architeuthis; species Architeuthis dux. The sequence continues at coordinate 7,376,591 of VCCN01005986.1, read as the reverse complement.
GCAACGACATCAAATTTGGCTAATGTTTTAACTAGCCATGACCCAGGTAAATTTCACAGTGATGTATATAAACAATTGTCTTAAAGTAACTCAGTGTATCATCAATGGTTGGGGATCGAACCCAGAATGCCAACCTAATTGATACTCGGCTTTAAAGATACTTTATAGAGTCTGAATGCGTGATGGCCAGTACACTAGTCTCATAGACGGTCGCTAGCGAGTTTGATCCTCAGTAGGTGGCTCTATGTCAGACTAAGCTGAAGCTTAGTAAAAGGCCATATAGTCACGATGCTTTTTCTGTAAAATTTAGCCTGTAGAATCTCTTTGCGCTGCAGGTTTAATCCCCCCCCACGTCATATGTCTACAGCAATGATTTCGCAAGCCATTGTCAGTGAGTCTTGTAACAGACTGGACTAACCTTAACATATCAATTATATATATTCTAGCGTAATACCCGTAAAAACTGACGGAATTATTTACGTATGAATCGGCACTTCAGCTAAGATCAGAGTATCTGTTCGCTCTGCCTAAGATATATATATATGTGTGTGTGTGGTAGAGGTAATTTGACAATGTGGAAATGAAAGACTGAGAAATGCGTGTTACGTCTCAAACATATTGATTATCATTAAGATACCCCCTGCATTTCGCCGAGTTTCCTTTGGCGTCTTCAGAAGCTCTTGCAGTGCAGAAAACGTGTCTGCAATCCGACTTCTTACATGTTTGTGTGAAATGTATACTGACCTGGGAAAAACAGATGAGTGTTGGTTGTAGGAGATAGGGGTGGCGATAAGCGTTGGACAAACATAGGTCAGATCCTGGTTATCTGTGAGCCTAGTATGGGGTAAGGGTCTAGATAGCTGGGTTTATGTCTATCAGCCTTTGAGTGGGTGGTCTGGGATTTATGTGTTTGTGTTCCTTTCTCTTCCTTCTTCTTATGAGTGAGTGCCTGTGTGTGTACATATAGATACATGCATGCATATATAAACATATATACATATAAATACGTATCCACACAAATATATATACATATATAAATACATCCACACACAAACATACATGTACACAAAAATAAACACATATATACACACATACACACACACACAGACACACACACATATATATATATATAATGAGAATATATATATATATGATGGGTATGGTTAAACAATGTGGAAAA
>VCCN01005986.1:7359472-7375311 GCA_006491835.1 Architeuthis dux | reverse complement strand
CTTTTTTAAATATTCACTTTCTTCTCGTTGAACCTCTCATAATCTTTTACTACAACGAAAAGATGCCGCAAACAGAAACAATTGATCGTGGAACTACACGAAATGCTGACAAAGGCAACAGAAAAACAAGAAACTCTGGAAAAAGAAATAAGGAAACTCAATGAAAAACTGGAAGCGATAACAAATCTGTTACCTCCAGGAAGAAGGCTACAAAACCAGACGACTTAAACTTCGGATGTGGAAAAATCTACTAAATAAGAGAATGATTGCGTTCTATAATGCAATCAAAAGTGAAGAATTGGCCAAAATCTACAACAACTTCCTTGAATTGGAAGAAATCTATGTGTCGAGGAAATTTAAAGAGAAAATGACACCTCATGACACAGAAGAACAAAAGAGGATCAACATGAACCTAAATGTCACTAAACTTCAGGCTCACGTGAAGATCCTAGAAGACAAAGTGGTACAATATACGACCATGTATCTGGAATTGACGAGGAAATCATCTTCGAGATCAAAAAACTGTGTCCCGGGGAGACTCAACCATTCCTCTCAGAACTATGGAAATCGGAGCACAAAAAGGAAGATGAAAAATCCACACTAATCCTAGAAAAGAAGAAACAATGGTGGACAAATCTTCCCGAACATGAAAGAGAGACCCAGAAAAAGGAAGAAAGACGAAAACAACTCAAACAGGAACAGAAACAACGCACCAGACAACAAAATTCCCACAACCAAATAATACACAGACCTACTACCCACGGACCCACGGACCCACACAAACAAACCCGTAGAGAGACAAACGCAATATAGAAATGACAGACAACAGAACGACACCCGCTAAAATACCAGACAAGATAAACACAAATACCCCAACACAACAGCACACATAAATCAAAGCAGGAACTACAAAACAAGAACGTACAATGACAAACAATATCATAGAGATACAGGCCATACACTATGCATCGGCCAACACTTCCGAAACAGAAAACTCCTAAGACAAGAAAACGTAGTAGAAAAAAAAAGAATTATTTTTTAGGGAACGCAGATCAGGTAAGAGAATTAGCCTAAGTGATCAAAAACCTAAAATCATCAACCTGTCATCATACAGACTAAACAATGATCAAATAAATGTACTTAAATTAGACCTTAAATTCTGTCCAACTCCAAAAAGTAATTTAACTGAATTAAAAGGAGACCTTAAAGAATTCGAACGTAAATTTAGATTAAAAGAAATGTTCCTGGACTCCGACAACAGGGACGACTCCCTAGTAAAGAACAAATCTAAATTCTGTCCTCACAAGGGAAGAAATAAAGACCTAGACACCTACTTCGGAAAACTATGGAATCTAGAGTTAGAAGAAAATTCAAATGTACGTAATAATCTCTCATATAAACAGAAACAGACTTTGAAAGATATCGAAGACAATAAGAGAATATTATCGAAATAAAATCCAAGAAATGCTAAACGATCAATCTAACTATCAATGAAAGCATAGATAAAAAAATAGTATCTCAAATTAACAAGTTCTGCTCCAAATATGATGAAAAAATTTTAAAAAATGGAAAAAGACTACTTAATTAATTTTGATTAAAAAAACAGCAATTCTTACGGTCTGTCCAAAATCCACAAGTCAGAAGAAGTTAAAAATGCAATTAAGACACAAAAAGCGGAATACACCGAAATCCCCAAACCCAAAGACCTTAAATTTAGACCAATAATAGCAGGCCCAGCCTGCGCCACAAACAGATTAATCAACCTAACAGACATACTCATACAACCCTTCCTAGAAAAAGTAAAAAGTTTTGTCAGGGACGACATACAGTTTCTAAACTTCATACCAACCAAACTGATCCTGAAACACTTTTAACAACATTCGATGTTACCAGCCTATACAGCAACATACCCCACGAACTAGGTACGCAGGCCATCTCATACTGGATTAAAAAAACATCCCGACATACTACGCCCAAGATGTAACGAAGAATTCATCATTGATAGCATAGATTTAATCCTAACAAACAACTCATTTCAATTTAATAATAATAACTACATTCAAATTCTAGGAACTGCGATGGGAACTAAAATGGCACCTGCATACGCCACCCTCACTTTTGCATACTTAGAAGAAACCTTATATGAAAACATAGAACTAAAATACGGTAGCGAAATGAAAAATAACTTCATAAAATCGTGGAAGAGATACTTAGATGATTGTTATATCTTCTGGAAATGTTCATGGGGCAGTATCAATGATATCTTACTCATGCTTCAAAACTTACGCCCAAATATAAAATTTACCGTAGAACATAACCTTAAGGAAACCCCCTTCTTAGACATCCTAATTAAAAATGAAAATGGTAAAATCATTACAGACATTTACCGCAAACATACGGACAGCCAACAATATCTTCACTTCAAAAGCCATCACCCAAAAAACTGTGTAAAATCTATCCCTTACACCCTAGCACGTAGAATCTGCACTATTATCACTGACAAAAATGTACAAAAAATCCGCTTAGAAGAACTTATGCCAGAGAGGGCACCCCATATCATTAGTAAACAAGGGGATAGAACTAGCCGAACAAATTCCACTAGCAGTATTAAAGAACCCCATAAAACAAAATTCATATCTACTCACAACATACGCAACCCTGAACTATTCCCCAAAATACATCAAAAGCTAAATCAGCTCAAGAGAAATAATAAGATGAAAAAATTACTTAATGAAACAAAACTAATCAAAAGCAAACGTCAACCTAAAGATTTTAAACAAATTCTAACATTGGCCAAATTTGGAGATCATATCGTAGAATGGGCCTCAAAATGCAACAACAAGAAATGTGGTATATGTAATATACTAATTGAAGGGAAATCCTACTTATTAAAAAACACAACAAACCCTTACGAAATAAAAAGGAACCTAACATACAATTAAAAAAACGTCAACTATGTGATTGAATGCAAAAACTGCAATGAAAACTATATAGGCTGACCGCAAGCGCAGAACTACAGGGCAGCACTGCACAAGAGTAATATTAAAATTCCTGAAAACAGGCAACTGCATGTTTCCAAACATATTTTCCAATGTAGCGGCGGACATTTCAAAACAGACAATTACACAACCCTTGCAGACATTTCAAAACAGACAATTACACAACCCTTGCATCAAAAGAACAAAATCTAATTCATAGATACAAACCATCATTGAACAGACCATAAGAAAAATACATTTATATAGCAACCAAAAACTATGAAATTGAAATATTCCACCTACACCAATGTAGGTATAATGTATATAAATGCCTGGATCCGAGGGCCATAAAAAAGAGATAACGGCCGAATAGTATCAAAGCATTCGCGACCTCCCGCACCCTCGACACAGTTGTAGCAGACAGGGCAAACTCGCTTAAACCCGACAAGCCAAGAAGATGTGACCTGGATCATCCTAGAAGTAGGACACAGATACACACACATACACACATACACACACACACACACACACGCATACATACATGAACTGACACGGTCAAGAATCTTTTAAAACCCCAGAAAACGGACTTTTCCAATTTCTGTAAAATCCACCCTTTTTAAACAAAAAAAGAAATTACCTGAAGAGGCTTTTAACAGCCGAAACACGTGTAGTAATAATAAAAAATAATACTTAAATTAATACATTTGCGGACCTTTCTCATTTTTAAATATTCACTTTCTTCTCGTTGGACCTCTATGATGTCATTTCTAAACGATGTACTATTCCAAAATCAACAGTTCGAAATATCATTCTAAAGTTCAAGAGAGAGAAAATTGTTGCAAATCAACCTAGACGTAGTAGGAAGAAGAAACCGTGGGTCAAATCGCTGTGGAAAATAACCCAAATATTACAACTAAGGATATCAGGAATAATTTGGAAGCCGCTGGAGTAAAAGTAACAAAACATAATATTACTGACGCCCTGCACAGGACTGGCCTACGAGTATGCTGACCTCGTAAGACCCTTTTTCTAAAGTCTAGTTATTTGAAAGCTAGTCTAGCATTTGCAAATGAACATATTGATAATCCTGTCTCATTCTGGGAGAATATATTATGGTTAGATGAGACAAAACTAGAATTTTGGGGGCATAATGACCAGGCATTTCTTTGGAGACGTCATGGTGAGGCTTTCAATCCAAAGAACATCGTCCCTACATCAAAACATGGAGGAGGGGGTTTTATGCTTTGGTGGTGTTTCTCTACAAAAGGAACATGTAGCTTAGTAAAAGTTAATGGTATGATGAAAAAAGAGGATTATTGTAACATATTGGATGTCAACTTGTAACTAACTGTTAGAAATCTGAAACTGAAGTGTGGTTGATGCTTTATGCATGACTATGATCCGAAACATATTTCTAAATTAGTCCAGAAATATTTTCAGAATAAGTAACTTGTTTGAAAGTGGATGTTTGGTTTTAAGATTCCGGTAATATGAAATTTCCACCGTAAACAATATTTGGCAATCTTTCGTTTTGTGAAGGAAAACATTTAACCATTGCCGAAATCGACTACGGGTGAACAAAAGGGCTAAAGTGACTTAACTGAAACCGTACAAATGTCTAATTGTATTAAATAACAATTTCTCTTTCTCTTTCTTCGTTCCTTTTACCAAAATGCATTCTATTTTACTACTGATTACTGTTCGAATACTTATTATTATTATTTATTTGTTTCATTTTCTTTCCTGATCCCAGTGCGACCACCTGATCAAGACTGATTAATCCATCGTTTATCTTCTCTAAGTTTTCAAGCATGTAACAGTTCCTTTTAAGATTACATTCTTCAATTCAACCTGGGGGAGTTTTGCTTCCTTCCGCTTAGAGTTCAATTCCCAAGGCTTTACCACAGCCTCATAATTATACAAGCATGCAACAGTCCACCTGGGCTCTCATGGCCCTCACATAACTCAACAGGTTATTCTGTTGACTGGGCCCTCCCAGTGTCATACATTAGGCCATAGTTCTCCTGGGCTCTCCCACAGGCCTCACACACACACACACAACATCATAACTTCGTTGAATGCTTTTTTTCTCCTTTTTTAAAATTGATTAGGCAACCACCTTCAGGGGCACCAATCGTAGTCGTTCATCGGATGCAACCGGAGCTGCTCCACCGGTTTTTCAGTCACTGGGTCTTTCTCAGCACCCTACATCACACGGGCATCGAAGACACCTATCTGCTCCCCCCTCTGGCCACCGTGCACGCCAGCTGGCATATATTGTATTTTTCTTTGCTCTCCCAAATAGCTAGTACCACTACTATTATGATTGTTAGAATTACCGCCCCTACCAAGGATGACCAGACCACGGTATATGTTGTTCGATCTCTCCCAAGGGAATCTCCCTTCTCTAGTGCCCCCAATTTCTCCACTAATTGGTGTAGGTTATTTTTTTCTATTGGCTTTAATAACTCAGGTACTTCCCTTAACGTTACATTGGGAAATTCCTTTAGCAGGGGTTTCCTCAATTCTATCCAATTGTTGACCGACACGTCAGCCGGAGCCAAGAAGGAATCTTTAGTCTCGTATTTCTCCTCCGCTTGATAATATGGCAGGGGGGGTGATTGATTCCCCAAAGGCTGGACATCCCAAAGGCAACTCAATAGTGGTCAAGGGAGGTGTCAGTTTAATAGTTATTGTGGGCTTTCTCTCACAGATCCGTAATGAATCCATTTGTGTTTTTAAGTCTATCACCCATATTCCATCTGATAGTACAATTGTCTGGGGTGGCAATTTCTACCCGATAGTTTTGTTTGATCGCTTTCTCATCATCCCTAAATAACCCAAGCAAACATATCTGGTGACCCCAACTTACAGATATTGGACTCCTAGATGGGCAAATTCCTAGTGCATCTGTTTTGCACTTATTGGCTTCTTCTGTGGTAAGTAGCATGGATTTTGTTCTAGCCAAGTTAAATGCTATGTTTTCGGTCTCCAATTTAAATCTAGCACCCACCCCCAATTTCTGTTTTGATCTAGGCTAGGGGATAGGTAAATGGAATACCTCAAAGTTAATCTATCCAGTAGTACCAGGCGACAAATGCCCCAAAGAGAGCATATCTAACAGAGCTCTGACATGCCCCAAGGACAACAGCTATACTCTATCCATCACTATCGACAACCGTACATACTGCTACACAAAGCCTGTCACCCATATTCCATCTGATAGTACTCTCAGCTGGGTTGAGACCGCCTTGGTCACATTATCCAATTCCCATCTGATAGCTTGGACATCGTTAATTAATAATCTGTCTAGTCACATTTAACACCGATACGCTGCTTCTTACCACCTGTGCTAGGGTCTTCTGATCTTTCCCCAGAGTTATTAGTTTTCTTTTAATTGTTCGTAAGTCCCCCCCACCTCCGTTATTATTCAAAAAAGAACCCCCACAATGGGGAGCACTGCTCTTCTTTCTCTCCCCTCGTAATAACTTTAAATCCTTCAAATAGTTATGCATAGCCTTCCACTGCCTGAGTGAGTACAATAAATGTCGATACCTCTCCTTATCGGGGCCATGGTAGTTTTGAGCTATCTTTTCCCCGGTCACACCGGCTGTCGCTACTTCTTCTAAACTCTTCAGTTATAGGCTATAGGGTTCCAAATCGATTATAAAGGTGACCAACCACCTCGACCAAGTTATGATTACTTCACTGGACTCACGGAAAATGGTACTCCCACTTTGATCCAGTGTTGCCCGTAGTTGCTATTGTTGCAAATAGCAACAGCATCCTCGCGTTGACCATCCTACAAAATAACAGGAAGCTGTTACTCGATGTCTTGGGAAAATTTAGTTTTCCTTCATCTATTCATACTACTTTCAACCATTCATTTTCTTTCTAACAACTTAGATCATCTACCTTTCTGATAAAGTGTCCAAGCAACGGGGGGGGGTCGAAAGATCGAACACAATCAGCGCTGCACAGTGGATCCTGTCTGCACATAGCCAACCAGCCGCCTGCACAGGCAATCGACCCCCCCCCCGACACCAGTCGCTCAGACACCCAATGATTCCCTATTTTGGTTGTGACCCTGGTTTTTTATTCATGCATTGGGGTGGTCAGATCCACTCGCACCCGCCGACTCTTCTTCCGGCCCACCCGGGCTTAGATTATTTTTTTTTTTATTTCTCACTGCTCCTTTGAGCCTTAATTTCAACGGCAATTCCTCTTTTTCTTTTTTATTAATTTCTGTAACTGTGCCAGTTGAATCTCATCTTCCCCACTCACCCGCATCTCTTTGGGGCGGACAACTAGCACCTCCCGGACTGAGTGCATTGATTTCATCTTCTGAATACCACACATCCGGGCTTCTCAGGGGCGGGGGGAGCATCAACCCTTCCTGAATCGGACTCCCTTTCTTCCAACGGCGCCTGTCGGGTTAGATCCAATTCAGAGTCTGAACAATCCGTCTCTACTCCTATTGGGGTTTCGGCCAATGTGGCCCCGAACCCTCCTTCCCTTTAACCTTGGGAATCTCCCAGTCTCTTATTTCTGCTATCTTTAGGTCATTTGCGTGTGCTCTCTTTGTCTTTCCAGACAACTGATCCCATATTATAAAGGACACTGGGCCTGTCCGCACCACTGTCCTATAATAGGGCCTCCACTTCCGATCCAGTTACCCCTCACTAACATGGATCTTATAGTACACTGGGTCCCCTACATCCAACTTTATTTTCTTCTCTCCTGGGCTCGTCTAATCATTCCCCTTGCCTGAACGAAGATCTTATGCTCTTGTTCAATTACCAGGCTATGATGGTCATCGCTCATAGGGCGGGAATGTAGACGTCTCATTCATTGAGAATCTTACAGCGACCAATGCCTGTATTAGGAACAAGTCCCAATTCTCCTTGTTCCCTTCGGTCAATATGGCCAATATATCCCCCAGGAATCAATTGAACCGTTCCACATTAGCATTGGTCCGAGAGTGATACGGGGCGGGGTGTGACGTGGTTTATATTTAGACTGGCTAACATCTCTCTCATAATCTCATTCACGTTTTCTGGTCCATTGTCAGTGACCAACTGCAGGGGTGCCCCATATCTAGGGAAGATTTCTGTGAATATCAAATCCGACACTGTCTGAGCTCTCTTGTCTGGCACCGCGTAAGCCTCTGGTCAGTTATTCAGCCAATCAACAAAGCTAACTATATAAATATCCCCATCTTGGGATTTCACCGTATAGGCCTGAGATGGGCTCACCTTCTCCAGGGGATAGGCTGGCACATCTGTCTCAATAAGGGTGTAGTATAATGGCGATCTGTATTTCTTCTGGTCGCCGTGAGAGAAAGAAATGATGAAAGACAGAGAGAGAGAGAGAGGATGACGATGATGATGATGATGACTCTCGGTCCGGGTCTGTTGACGGGAGCTGAACTTTCTGTGGAGGGAAGGAAATTAATTTCGGAGAAAATACTCCCCCACGTGGGTGGGGAGAAAAGACGACAACATTCAGGTTCTTCAATTGGAAATCTGTGGCTTTATTTCCGTTGATATAATAGTCTCCTCTGGGCCGAGATACGGAATTCTGTTGCATTTAGTTTTCTAAATGAATTGGTCACTTTTCTGAGTTACTACTACGAAAATCAAGGGTTCCTTCTGACCTGTCGCCCCCGGATTCAAATCTAAACTGCCCTCTAACCGGCTCTCTCCTCCCTCACTCATGACGGGCAGGGGTCTTCTTTGTGCGACCTGTCACTAACGGCGTCAGATCTCAACTCCCTCCTATTTTCAAATCTTGGCCCCTTTTAAACGGCTACCGGTAATACAATCTCCCTCGCCCACGGACACAGAGAGCATTCCGTTACGAGGGGGCAGTTTCTCTCTTGCTGCCCCTGGCCTGACAAGTTACACAGATATTCATATGTAACCTCCTTGTATAGTCCAGGCCAAAAGTATTTTCTACCGATAAATTCATAGGTTTTATCTATCCACACGTATCCTAGCATTTCGTGACACTGCCTCAATATCTTATTCCGCAATTTATTTGGTACAAATAATCTGATCCTCGCCTCCCCATCTCCGTAATACAATAGCCCATCTTGTATCATATACTTGTTTGTACAGGCTTCCGAGGCCTTACCCGCCTCTATATTTCTCTCATAGCCTTAATTTCGCTATCTGTCTGACAATCCTTGATTAATTCCAATCAATTGGAATCTGCTGAGCCCTCCTGGGAACTACCCTCTACGCCCCCCCACCCTAGCCGTTCCTGCAACTGATGGGAGTTAATATATATCTGGTAATCATCGACCTCTGGTTCTATTATTAGGGACTTGTGTTCTAGCTTCTTCGGTATTCTTGATAGAATAGACCTGCACAGGTGTTCTCCTTACCTGCTAAATACTCTATCTTACAATTATAACCGCTCAACTTTAGTGCCCACTGTTGGATTTTCTATTTCGTCCACTCGAACGTCCACTGGCCCAAATAAGTATTGGTGTGGTCGGTGGTCAGTCTTAATGTCAAATTGTGTCCCGCTCAAATAATAATCCAGCTTCTGTAAAGCGTACACTATGGCATACGCATCTTTTTCAATTATTGGCCATTTCTGCTGCGTGGCAGACAGCCGATGGGACAGAAAATAGATAGAGACCTCTTCTGTAATCCCTGTGACAGGTCCATCTCTCTTGGGGCATGGTTGCGTAAGGCAAGCTCCCACACATTGGTCGCTTGCATCTGTATATAACACCATTGCAGTAGTGGGATTGCTGTCTATTATCCTTTCAGCGTATCAAATGAATCCTCTGTCCACTTGAACCGTGCATATTTCCTTGTTAGCGCTATTAGGGGTGGGGGTGGGGCTATCCGGAAATTCGATGAAGCCTGTTACTTCTCTCACCGACCTGGGTTCGGGCATTGCCCTAATTACCTCAACCTTTTCGGTGTCCGGCTTTACCCCGTCCTTGCTTATTACGAATCCCAAATATTTAGACTTCTTCCTCATAAACTGGCACTTGGGCAACTTTAATTTCAATCCGTGCTCCCTCAAACGATCGAACACTTCTTGCAGGTGTCTAAAATGCTCATCGGGGATTTTCGAAAACACCAATATATCGTTCAGATAGGCCATGGAGAACTCATCCAACCCGCCCAGTACTATATACATGAGCGTTTGCTAGGCCTAAAGGCATGACCCGAAACTGATATAGCCCCACATGACACGCGAAGGCGGTTTTCTCTTGATCAGCCTCATCTAAGGATACCTACCAATACCCTGATCTCAAATCCAGAGTTGAGAAACCGGTTGCCTTTCCCGACAGGCGAGCATGGCATCTATCAAGGGTAGGCGAGGGGTTTGGTAATTTTATTTAAGGCCCGGAAATCCACACATAACTTATGCTCTCCATCTTTCTTGCTGAACACAACAATTGGAAAGCTCCAGAGTGACCTGGAGCGCTCAATCATACCGACTGTAGGCATATCTTGAGATGCCCCCTCTACCAGCTCTGTCCTGTGGAGTGGGGTTCTATACGGGTTCTTAGTTTTATTGGTGGGTGCTCAACTGTATCTATTTTGATCTTTACAGTTTGGGTCTGACCCTGCTCCCTGTCTGAGTTAGCAACTATATCTCTGTTTGTTCTTAGTAACTCACTTATCTGCCCTTTAAATTTCTTAGGTGCCAATATCCCCACTTCGTTAATTCTTGGGGTCAAGTTGCCACACAATCTAGGCCTTTCATATCTTGCTTGCCTCTTTACATTGACTGCTATTGCCCTACCCACTTCTTCGCCTCTGATTACACTAATTGTTTTGTTGGCCGTATTGGTCAGCATTATGTGTTTCTCGTCCCTTTTTACTACCACTCCCAGCAATGCCACCTCCTCCTTCTCTGGGAGAAAACCATCTGCTGGCACTATTTGGTATAATTTCCCACACTGCCCCTCCCTAGCGGCCAATTTTCCGCTACAAGAAACAGCGCTGTGAAGGGGCAATTTGACGTCTTCAGTGGACGTGACTGCAAACTGGCCGCTGGGTGCCGAGAGGGACTTCCACCCCACCCACATTCAACAGGGCAGGGTCGAAGCTTATTTATGCCTTATTTTTCTTACGCCAATCTCCAAAATCATTAGTCGGCATAAAGTAGCGCTCACATACAACCTTTGCATGGTTTCTAACTCATCCTACCCATACAGGTAATTGTATCATACCAGTTATCTTCATTTCGTTACCGTCAGCTTGGCTGACCTTTTGATCTGAGGCTTCCAGCCTTTCAAACCCCAATTCCAACCCATCAAATGTATCTTGTTTCAACATGGAAACTGAAGCACCTGTGTCTATCAATGCCTCTATCACTTCACCTTTCACCTGCACTTTATACACTAGATCTGTGTCCTGGACAAAAAGCTTAAATATTTTAGCCACTTTTCGCTTCAACCTTTCGCGATTAATTCTTTCCTTTTTTCAGAGGGGACCCTTCCCCCTCTCTCCTGTCCTCCCCCACTGATCTTTCGTGATTCTCTTTACGTATTACTCCATTCATTTCTCAGTCTACGGTGTATGTGTGTGTGTGTGGGGGGGGTGTGTGTATATATTTCTCTCTCTTTCTCTTTCTTCCAACTTCCACCCACGGGTCTTTCTTGATTCTTTTGGTTTATAACCCTTTCTATTTGTTTCTATATGCTCTATCTGTTTCTATATGCTCTAAGACAATTCCTCTTCAAATTGCCCCCTTTCACCACATTTCCAGCAACTAGCTGCATTACAATCTCAAGCAAAGTGATCTACCTGTCCACAATTTTAACATTTTAATGTTTACATCCTTCCACCCTCTCAATATATCACTTGTTCTTCTTTTGTCCTTTCTTTGTCCAAATCTCTCTGGAAATTTCTGGCCACTCAACACTCTTACTTTCCCTGGTTCTGGGGTTTTACTGTGACCTTTCTCACACCTGGGAAACCTTCCCCTTTTTTATGTCTATCCGGGTATAGGCAATGCTTCCCTCTATGTCCCGGTCTACCACATTTGCCACATTTGGAGTCATCGTGATCTGGGGTCAAACCGTGTCTAATAGGGCACACTCTGTGACCAACGTGTCCACACGCCCAGCAAACTAGGCCATACGCACCAGGGTGGGCGTGTAGAATTCCCTCCAAACAGAGAAGATCCTTCTATCTGTCGTTGCCTTTCTCTCCCAATTTTCCTCCTCAGGAGAGTTTCCCCTTCTGTGTCCCCTTTTTCCACAATCATAGCACCTCAACTCCCCTTGATCCCTATCTAGCCATCCGACCCTCTGATCATGACCCCTCGTATCTCTTATCCTTCCTCGTGTCTTCTTGTTCTTCCTTACCTCTGCGAACGCATCGTTCAGTGTAATGGGCACCACCTGCACGTCCTCTCTCTAACATACGGAAAATATATTGGCCAACTGAGCCTAAACCACTGGTCCATCTATTAACTGTTCCTCTTGGTCAAAGCTAGTAGAATCTTAAGACTGGCTGGACGCCAGTCTTAAAATTCTATTAGCCTGTTCAGCTAGGGTCTCCCCTTTCCCTTGCGTAAGTTGCATTAAGGCCCTTATTGCCTCACAATCGGCATATTGAGCAGTAATGTGTTCTCTCAATTCTGGCGATGCAAACTCTGGGTTATCCATTAGATAATTTCCTACACATTCGCTTGCAACTCCTTCCGTATAGTCAAAGGCTATCTTTACCGTCTCCCGGTCAGTTAGTAAAAAATATCCCCCTGCTTTTCGTGCTCTTTTTAAACCAAAAAGAGCACGAAAGGCAGGGGGATATTTTTCTGATTCCTCCTTTCTGGCAAAATCCCGCGCGTTACGCTGGCAAAAATATATTGTGTTGATAATATTGAGGCATTAATTGAAAGGAATCTTTTTTTTCTTTTTTGTTAGATTGCGTTTCAACTCAGGCCTTGACTTTGCCTCTTCTCGGTCTGTTCTGGCTTTGTTTTGGAGCCTCTTACTCTTACTCTTACTCCCACAAAAATGTTCGATTTGTGTGTCTGTGCGTATATATGTTTTGATTTAATTTCGGAGCCAATAGCACAATTAAGTATCCGTTTTAGCCTCTTACTCTTAAAAAAAGTTCTTTGAAGGTTCTTTAAATTCGTCTATGCCGCCGCCTTCAGTAGGGTTAGTTTGGTTCGCTCTGGTTTGCTCTGGACCGCTGGTCATTTTGGTTCGCTCCGGTTTGTTGACCAGTGGTTAACTTCGGATCAAATCCTAGGTCACGTTACAGCAATTATCACAACGTCGCCTGGCCTCCCTGTCGCTCACTCCACACCAGTCGACGTACTTCCCCACTTTGTGAAAAGATCGAAGGACGAAGCTCTGGTGCTTTGGTTGAAGCGTCTCTGGGAACAGGCGTCGAGGTACGAAAAGCAAAAGGAAATGAACTCAAAAAGAAGTAGGATCTAATGGTCGACTCGTGAGACAGAGGGAAGAGTTTGTAGCGGCGAAGGAGATTCAGGTATACAGGGGTTCAAGCCTGTAGCCAAAAAGTAAGGATAGAACTTCTAACTGCAATTTCTGTTTCTTGGTTAAGTTCGTTGAAATCACTCGTAAGAAGTCGTAATCTCAGTCGTCACTCTCACATCCTCACACCGTCCCTTGTGCCAACGAGCCAAGACACCACAGATAATCGACCAGGATTTGTTTTGGCAGGTGGCTTCGTCTGTTTATGAGAATTGGTCATTTCTCGGAGTGGGTTTGACGCAGTGTGGGGCAATAAGTCTAATCAATCAATTGCAAATATATTTAGCTTAGACCCTTCAGCTAGACATTTTTTGTGTCTTTTAAAGTAAGCCAGATTTCCTGTATTTGAACCCCCACCCCAGATAGGTTTCATGCACTTGTAAAATCTAGGGTATATTTTACTTACTTTTAAAATGCTTCTACCGATAGTATCACAAGTCTTTAGCCGGTTGACGGCTTGACTTTTTTCTTTAATCTGACATTTTGAAGGGTTGCGATCTTTTCACCCAGATCCATCTAGATCAGGGGTAGGCAAACTACGGTCCTTGGGCCACATGCGACTCGCGAGGATTATTTGTGTGCCCGCGAACGTTCTTGCACGGTGATATCAATTTGTGTGATCCAAGACATTTTCGCATATAATAACGCGTTATTCTATGCGAAAATGTAATAAGATTTCGCTGCCATCTTGTAAACAGAAACGTACGATAGCGAATGACGGAGTATTATTTTAATATATCTTATTTCAAATGTTGTTATCCCAACAATGAGTGCTACAAAAACGGAAAATTGAAAATGAATGCCGTACGTTTAACAAGGAATGGACGTACAAGTATTTGTTTACAAAATTTGGAAGTAAAGAAGTGTGCCTAATATGCTATGACAGTGTTGCTGTTTTTAAGGAGTATAATTTGAAGAGACATTTTCAAACTAAGCACAGCAACTTTGGAAATCATTTATCAGAAAGTAAACCCCAGCGAAATGCCAATGACATGTTGGTAAGTTTAAAACAAGTTTGCCAGAAAATGTGTGTATTCTTTGCTTCAACCTATATTTGTGAACAGACTTTCTCATGTATGAACATTAACACCTCAAAGAACAGGTCTCTTCTAACAGACTCAAATTTGCACTCAAGCTTGTTGAATCTTGACTACAAGAAACTTTTGCAGGAGTTTGTGTAATTGCATAAATCTCATTAAGAGTTTGAGCTCAGTAACATTTATGAAGAAACATAATATTAAATTCAATTTTATCTGTTACTTTCTTTGTGTACCAAATAATACAGTTGTGTGAATAATTGTATTTTTATGTAAAAATACATTTTTTTTCCGCAGTAAATTTAGTTTTTTGCCGAATGCGGCCTGCTAGAGACCTTGCAGATGTTCCATGTGGCCCTCGGGGGGAAAAGCTTGCCCACCCCATATCTAGTGATTTAGTGTCCCCCTCTTTGCAGACCCCACAATGCCAATTTTTGCGAGTCCCTTGCACAGTGATGGCCCTGCAAAATGTTCGCCGTCCATTGTTCTGAGACTGCTCGAGTAGTTGTTGATATTTGGCACACTTTCTTTCGTTGGCAAGTGTCAGGAACTCTTCCCAAGACACAATCTGTTCCCACATTATCAACTGCTTGGTACTGTTAGAGAAAAGTATTAAGTCTATGCGGAGTGATGCTTTTGTAATATGTTTGGTGAACTTTAATTGTGTTCCTAAGTCCGCTCTTAACTGCCAATCGGTGCAGAGGATAGCAGGCTTGTTTTTTCCTTTTTGCTGTGCTTGTTTCACTCCCGCGGCTCTGATAAATTTGATGTAATCCGCCTTCCTCCCTGGTTGGTATTTACTGGTTTGGATGGCCGTAGTAACTGCATTTGCTATCGCCTTGAGCACTTGGTGGTGGCGCCATCTGTACCGACCGTCGCCCAAGGCCTTGGGGAAACTACTTAGGAGGTGCTGTAATGAGCCTTTCCCTGCGCACAGTGGGCATGAGGAGGGCATCGGCTAAAGTCAGATCGCCAGCAATCCGACCAGGTGACCTACGCTGCTCTACGCTGCTCTACGCCCTCCCATCTTGTCCATGCTCCCTGCTGGCTTAGCCCGACCATTTTGCACAAACAGACCCCCTCAGCGCCCACCCGCACTTCTTCCTGAATGAGTTGACGCCTGTCTCTGCCTTTTGCCTTGCTTATTTGGGGGCTAGGAAAGTAGCCTAGGCTTGCTACCTTTGCTACCGTCTCCACTAGCGCCTTCTGCCTTAGTCTCTCCCCCGTGCAGTTCCCTGGCAGCACTCCACTTCCTTCACACCACATATTTATTATCATTAAGATAAGTCTTATCCTGATAAGGCTTATTAATGATAATAAATATGTTTGAGACGTAAC
>VCCN01005986.1:7314204-7325999 GCA_006491835.1 Architeuthis dux | reverse complement strand
TAAGCATACATTTTCTTTAGTCGTAATTTTAACGATGGAAATCAGTGGTTTATGTCACGTGATCATGTTATCGTGAGTCACACAAAAGGACGCTCAGACCACTTTCGCTCGTTTTTATCTGTGCTAAGTTTTAGATCTTTTAATTACAATTCTTTTTTTGAAAGATTATCTGAAATGTGAGATCAGGAAAAACTCGTATACTTGAAGTTGTTTTGACTTACTAATCAGAACAATTATATCTCGGTATTTTTAATCACACTTGACTAGTTTCAAAAATTATTGCGTTTTATTTTTTTAGCAAAGCAAAGTTGTTTTATCACGTCAACATGTTTGAGGGTGTTTTTTTTTTTTAGAAGAATAAATGAATACTGCTTGATTGTACATTGTCTCCTATATAATGGTCATATCGCAGGCCTGCTTCCTGGTCGGAGTAGTTGTGTATTTTACATCGGAACCAGTGGGCGGTCCTCGACAAAAAGCCACTACAGTACGAAATTTGGCTTTTGCAAAATACGTCAAGCCGCAAGAGGTTTGAACTGTGCCTGTGAGCATCAGTGCTTTATCTCGATTTATTTTAAGCATCCGTTAGAAAGATGTGCCCTAACGTATTAAAAAGTTCTAACAGAGCTCGTAAGGGTGTTACGCCTATCGTAAAACTGGCAGACATAGAAGTTTATGTGTTGTGTCTGGGAACGCTCAAAATCTTTCCCATATAAATTAATGGTAGTTACTTCTTTGCCTTACTCCATTTCGGCTTCATAGAAAGGTTTCATAGATATAGATTTTAGATAGCCGAGAAACCCGTATTTCGAATGCTGATATGTGAAACAAGTATTCGCTTCTCACTTGGTGCAACACATTCTCAGACCTACCAACCTCAGAAGTTATCAGATAGGGAGAACTGATTTTTTTACAGGAAAAAATAGGGAGAAATGAAAAAAAATAGGGAGATTTCTGAAAAAATGTACACCAAGTGTTAAAAACACCAAATAGTATGTTTCCTCTCTAAACAAAGCTTTAAAAATCTGAAAATAAACAGTTTTTATTTGTAAAGAAACTTTGTAGTGACAGATGTTGCCTCTTTGAATAGTTCTTTCCCTGGTTGCCATTTGTGACAGGGCGTGTTTGACTCAGGATATTTTGATTTCATTGCTAGAATCGAAGATAATGTACCATCTAGTTGTAGACTTGAACGGCTATCAGTTTTGTTTTTACGTACAATGCTGAACAGTCTTTCTAACTCTGCATTGCTAGGTATGCTAAACTGACATTATGTTATGATAACCCTCTAGAAACTGGTTATTTTGCAATATCGGGAGATAAGAAGAAGAAATCTGGAGAGCGTGAGAGGATGTTTGAAATCGCGAGAGTTGGCTGATATGCATTCTTCTCACTCCAATTTCTTTTTATTTGGCCTCGTTTTACCACGTCAACTTTGATTGAGGATGCATTTTTGAAAGAATAAATTAATAGAGTTGAATAAATGATTACATTGGCTCCTATATAATGGTCATATCGTTGGCCTGCTTGATGGTTGAGATAGTTGCGAAGAGTTAATAATTGGCATTCGGAACCAGGTGAAAACCAGGTGAAAACCAGGATTTCGAATGCTGATTTTTAAGGCAAGCATTTCCTGGCCACTTGCAAGATTGGCACGGCACAGTCTTCCTTCCAGACGATGCGGCACTGTCCCAGATTAAGCTGAACTTAATGTCTATCTTCCTGGATTGGCGCAGCACCATCTTTTTATGTCCCTTCTACTCCTCATCGGCCCTGTATTGATCTAAACTAAGCTCGGCGAATATCTGTAATCGTCATTCTCAATTTTAAAGAAAATATCTACGTTCATTTTCTTTCTCACTCAGATACCCAGGGAAATTCCAACTAGTTCAACTCAACCGATAATAGCGTTGACCAATAGATGCAAGATGCAAGATGCGAATGATTCGCTAAGGTATTTCGTTGTGATACACTGATTTATTCAAACTGGTGTCCTCATCTTGGTTGTTATAGTAATAACGATTCGATCTTCCCCGGGTGTCTGTTGTAGTTAAAGAAGGCCATCAGGGTATAACAGTTGAAACGGTGTCACTATAGAAAATCAAGATGTAACCAGTGTAAGACGTAGACCGGGGATAGTTGGTACATTTTCCACTTAGATGGTTGTAACTTCCTATTAAAACGCAAATATGACCAAAAGTTACTATGGAAAAGAGACTTCCTTTAGATGGGTCGTTTAAATCTCAAACATTAGTTAAGTTCATTATATTATCATTTAAACATTCGGGAAAAAGTGTACAAACCTACCAGTGATCCCCACTGGTAGGTTTGTATACTTTTTCACAGTTGGTATAACCTGATGGGGAAAGTTAGTTCTCTTGCTAGTAGGTACAGATGTGATGAATATATTGTTATAATTTAGGAATATAAAATTTTAAACCAGACACAAGTATTAGCAGTACTAGAAAATGTATTTGAGTAAAAAGTAAGTTCTGAGGAATACAAGTGGAATCATGAGTGGACCTCAATGATTGTAATAAGGAAGATGGGGAAAAGAACAATAAGAAAAGAATGACGACACTAAACAGAACGTTGACACACCTCACCCAATAAAATGGAAATAGATATCAAAACAACATCAGTAGAAAATCTTAGCCACAAAAGAGCAAATTATTAATTTGATTCTTTATGCTAAACAATCAATAGTCAAATTCAGAATCATCAGATGTACAGTTTTGACAAACAAAGTAAACCCTGTTGTTTGCTGTAACGCACTCAACATGTGCTCACATTTAACAAGATGTGCACTTTACTCAATTCTCACCAGGTCTTGAATTGGAATAAAGTCCTACGCACACCAAACAAAAGGTTTCATCATCTGTGGATTCATCAGTGTCATTAGTTTTTCCTTTTCTTTTGTTTCTGGTCCCTTTTCCACTTTTCGTTTTCCCCTGAACTCTTTTTGACTTCTTTGAAGTTTATTTTGTTAATTTGCAGGCCTTTTTGGTTTCCCCCTGCTTCAATTGCATACAATTACAGTGTGCCAAGTAGCCCCATTTACAAAGTTCCAACCAGCCCCAAACACATGGTTTTCTTTACATTCTATTCAAATAACAAGTTCTGACAGAAGCTGCTTGGAATGTAGTATATGTACTGTTTATTGGCACTTCTCATAAACATTGACTACACTATCACCAACCGCACATTACAGCATGCACTAGGCACACGTTTGTCAAAGTGAAAAAGTTACTTACCAAGGTTAAAAAACGTGTTTCATGTCAAACCTTTCATGCTTACAGCACATATGACTCAAACTTAGAAGAAAAACGGCGGAAGTTTTTCTGCTCAAAATGAGGCTAACAGTGGCGCCATCAATTGGGGGAAACAAAAATTAAATCAAGTGATTCAACTTGCCCCATATACCAATCAGCACCGGTCTCCCCATCATATATTCGCATATCCGGTAGTCCTTTTATCGCCTCTTACGACCTGCAAACCAGTCAGATGAAAATGTTTTGACTTGCATTCCTACGAATATCATATTTAAGAAATGTAATGAATATTTAGAATAAAACATACATTTTAGATAATTGTTGGATATAGAAAGTTATATTCAAGAAACAACTTGTCGGTAATTAACTATCTACGGTTTGCCAGGTTAGTATGTTAATCACTTTATGCAAGGATATAAAAATCCCATGTCTGGTTTGGTAATAATCTTCAATGAGAAACTTTCCATAGAAAGTATACCAGTTGTAACAAAATACGGCGTGACGTCGGAGATACTGCGTGGCATCAGAGATACGGCGTGGGTGGAATCGGATAATGCTGGAATCTGAAGTGGTCTCTCGATAAGGCTGGGAAATTAAAATTAAATTGAGACTGACAGGAGAAATGAAAGCAAAAGGCTATTTAAGAGACGGAGAGTGGCAAAGTCACTCCACTTGGAATTGAGCTTGCCATCCATGTATTTTGCTTCTTTTGTTCGCTCCAGCACCGTTTTGTGTTTTGATTACAAGGAGCCTCTCTCGGTCAACGTAAAGAATAAACAAGAGATATTTTCCTAAACAGCTTGTTTTAGCTTGTTGTTCTAGCTCCACAGTTTCAAAGCGTGTGCATTTTCATTCATGGCCCTTCTTTTTTCACAGCTGCATCGGTACCCCTAGGGATTGCCTTAGTAACACGACGCGGTTTCATATCTCTCGTCCAAAACAGCATGACTTTTCTATCATAGATTACCTTACTATCCACGGATCCTCTAATGATTATTTTGGCATAAAAAACTGTCCACTCCAATAGCTATAAAAAGATCCAACGCAAAACAACCAAGAATTCTGAAACATACTTGTCACCGCCAGTACTGAACCACACATAACGTGCTATACACACACGTTATTTAGTGAGCACCCACTGAGGATCGAATACATTTGCAACAAGCACTTTAACCAGTGCTCTACCGCAGTTGTGTTTCACTGGGCGTGTTGAAAGAGGATTCATGGACCTCATCCCGTGACTCTTTGCTCTGCTCATTAAACTAATCCTATACCTAGCAGATAAGGTAATTGTCAAACACCAGTTCAAGTTGGAGCTGACTTTATTTCCCCTCCCACGTAACAAGAACAATCCTCACCAAATTCAGGGTAGTTAACTCTTCACTGTTTGTCTATCCCGTCATGTTAAACCAAACCGCTATATAGAATTAACATTTCCCTACCGTGAATTGGAAATCACGACCAAATGATTGCTAGGCGAGTCTCTTACCGATTGAGCTAAACCGACTAGTCTTATATACCCACGAATTTATTTATTATATATACATTACAAAAGTTGCAGTAATCATCTTCAGTCGGACTAGAAGTAGGAGTGGAATCTGACCCTGCAGCAGCCTGGCTTGTAGTTGTTATAGTTACTTATAATCTATTTCCAAGTGATGTAAAAATTAAGAATATTTTGTGCCGTAAATCTTTTTCTTCCTTAAAATAAAACAATAAAGGTAAACAAGACCATATTGCTGAAAGACGTGAAACAGCCACATATTAGTTCAAAGAGAGAGCAAGTATATACTTGATTGGATAACTGGAAACGGTGTAAATGATTTTAATGTGACGTTTTTCTAACATATTACATTCAATAGTCCTAAGTTGTCCGAATTTCTTTGATGAAGCATTGTCATTATTTGTTTTTGATTTCATTTTCATCTTATTTTTGTTGCTTTTTATCGCAACGCTCAAGTCGTTGTACATTCTACCTGACCCGAACGTTACAATAAAAAGCAACACAAATAATACAAAAGAAAAAGTAGTCAGCAGCAGCAGCAGCAACTTTTCATCTGAGACCTTGCATATAGGCCACCATCTCATAAGCATGATAAATGGGGAGGGCCGAACACATAAATACGATTGAATGGTGGGGAATAGCAATAACAGAAATCTGTCCGGAGAGGGATCAGCTTAAATTTTCTAACAAAAAGAGTAGTTTATTTCAAACTTCCAATACTAGGGTTTCTTCAACAAAAAACGAGTCCAAATGAAGTATTTTCACTGATTAGCACTGAAGAATTGCAAATGGAGGCCAATCTTTTCCACTTCAATGTACCAAGGACTTACAAGAAACGAGGGAGAGGTATGAACCACAAAATAGCACCCAACTGGCAGCTTTTTTACTTATAAGGGTGCATCGAATCCAAAAAGTATCTGTTTGAGAAGGGACAATAGTTCCTCTGTAAGAAGGCTTACGTATTAATTCAATACTGTAATACGTATTGACGGGAGTGGGAGAGGAAAAGGAGGAAATCTCCTACAATGCACATCCATGTCTTACCTCATCAAGAGAGTATACCATGGGCGCCAAGAGCCGGGGGAGCTCTGTGGATACTCTGATTGAAATCAGTCTTAACCAACCCACCTGGGCTTTGTGCGACCCTACAGCATCACAACCACTAAAAATGACAGTACAACATAATAAGATCCCCGCAAAATATGGGACACAAATTCCAGATGTGTGCGTCATAACCGGCAGGTGCTCTTTTGTTAGCTACCAGGAGGAACCCGGTCGTCACCCTGCGACTGCTGGCCAAAATTCCGAGTGGTGCTTCCTTAATGACCTTCAGGGGGAACACAGCCGTTACCGAGCGACTTTAGGCCAAAATAATAAGGGGATAAAATGGACGAAAGAGGACAACAAACTAGTTATGTATTGCAACCTTAAAAGCAAACCGTCTGGTAGACATTACAGAAATCGTATGCTCACGATATGACGGGAAAAATCCACAGTATAGACAGCAAGTCAGCGTCTGGCTGACCAAGTGAAACAGATTCTGAAAAGAAACTGTTTATCAGAGATAGAAATGCAGGAAATCCGCAGGAATATTTTTTTTAAAAGAAGAAAACGGAATACCCCCAGAGGAATACCCCGACACAACTAGCATAATAAACGACGAAGTACAAACGAACTTAAACAAAATCCATGACCGAAATACAAGTCAAACACAAGAGAGGGACGTTGACACCCCAACGGAAGAATAAAAAGCCCTGATACAAACCCTGAAAGAAACGATGTAAGAAAAAAAGAAGCCACTGACATCCCTTATGGGCAAGGATTGGAAAAAGATAAAATATACAACTGAACATGTCAACTGCCCTTTACAGCATATTGAAACCAACAACATAACTGAGCTCAACAACTTCATCTACACTGGTGCAAATATGGTAACCAACATCTTTAAGACACTAGAGATTAGAAAAGCAGATCTCCCAACTACAGAGAGACGAAGGATTACTGAAAAACACATCCCACACAAACAAAACACAGGCGAGACTATGGGATACATACAAGATAAGACAAAAAGGGATACCCACCGCAGTGGAAGAAATACACCAAAGAAGACTGGCCAAAGAAGCAAGAGATATAAATAAAAGATTGCCCAATACACACAGAACCGCAACTTCCAAAACAACGAAAGAACATTTTACCAAGACTTGAATGGAGAAAAAAGACAGAACATAAAACCAGACGGCATAGATGCAAATAAATTCTGGAACGACATATGGGGATGTCAAAAGAGACACAGCGAATCACCAGACTGATTAGAAAACATTAAAAAAGAAAAATAGAAATGAATACAAATACACTAAAGAACACTCTCCGGAAAATAGCCAACTGGAAAGCACCAGGACCAGATGGGATCCACTGATATTGGTTTAAGAAATTCACCACACTACATGACAGACTGGGAAATCAGGCAAGCAACTATAGACCAATCACATGCTTACCACTAATGTGGAAAACTCTGACAGGACAAATAGCAGAGATAATATATATTTCTCTGCAGAGGAGAGGGTTCGTATCAGAAGAACAGAAAGGATGCAGAAAAGGAACCAAATGAGCGAATGACTTGCTCTACATAGACCAGATGACCCCAAAAGAAGTAGGAGAAGAAAAAGTGTTGCAATGGGATGGATTAACTACAAAAAACATACGACATGATTCCGCATAGCTGGATACTCGAATGCCTCAGGATATTCAAAATTAGCGAACCAACTCTGGAAAGTAGACTTGACAGCTGCAGGTGTGTATAAAAAGAGGAATATTCAAGGAGACTCTCTGTCCCCACTAATATTTGTACTAACCATGATACCACTAAACAGAACCTTGAAGAACAGCAATACCAATTCACCAAAACAAAAGGAAAGGTCAACCACCTCATGTACATTGATGACCTAAAACTATTTGCAAAGGACAGGAAAGAACTCGAAATGCTGTTCAACAAAGTCAAAGAATATAGCGATGACATTGGAATGGAATTCGGAATAGAGAAATGCGCACTAATGGTTATACACAGGGGAAGGGTTACAGCGACAGAAGGAATCGAATTACCGGACAACATAAAATTAGAGCATTGAACACACAGGACGGATATAAATACCTGGGGGTGCTCGAATGTGACTCAATAAAACAGGAAGAAATGAAAGAGAAAATAAAAAAGGAATACCTTATGAGAACTAGAAAAATATTAGAGACTAAACTAAATAGCAGACATTTGATTAAAGGAATAAACACGTGGGCAGTATCGGTAGTAATACACAGGCCCATTCTTTGGATGGACGAAGGGTGAACTCCGATCAATAGACCGGCGAACTAGGGAACTTATGACAATGCACAAAGCCGTGCACCTCAGAGATGACATAGATAGACTGTATGTGAAGAGGGGAGAAGGGGACAGAGGACTCATCAGTATAGAAGACTGTGTCCAAATGGCGGAAATAGGATTAGAGAAATATGTACAAGCAAGCAGTGAATATTTCATACAAAGCGCTCGAAGCAGTACAACAACAGAAAAAACTATACGGGAAATTCAAAAGACAAATACAAAACATCGCAGACGAACGACCATGGACATGGCTACGCAAAGGAAACCTGAAGAGAGAAACAGAATCTCTCATAATGGCAGCTCAAAACAAATGCATCAGGACAAACTATATCAAGGCAAATGCCGTGGAGAAAGGAATGCGACTGTAAACCACCTAATCAGTAAATGCAGTAAACTAGCCCAGAACGAGTACAAAAACAGGCACGACAGGGTAGCAACTGTTATACACTGGGAACTGTGCAAACGACTAGGATTCGACCATGTAGACAAGTGGTACCAGCACAAACCAGAGACTGTCCTGGAAGGTAGAAGCCACACATTACTCTGGGACGTCGACACCCAAATAATAGACGTGGCTGTACCTGCGGATCACAGTGACAATATGAAGGAAAGTGAAAAGCTAGGAAAATACCAAGACATAGCCCGGGCGCTGAAAAGGGGATGAACGTCAGGGTATTACCGATAATAGTAGGTCCACTGGGAACTGTGCCAAAGACATTAGAAAAAAGATTGGAGGAGCTAGAGATAAAAGGAAGGATACAGACTATGTAGACCACAGCACCACTGGGGTCTGCACCACACACACAAAATAAACAACAAAAGAACCCCAAAAGACCGTGGTAGTGTACAAACCACAGCGTTGTTATGAAGTGTGAGGACGATGAGAGGAGGGTTGGAGACCCGAGGAGACTTATTGTCACTCAGCTAGAACCATCAGACATTTGGTGAGAAACTTCTAACCACAGCACTGCTGTAGACTGAGGGAAAGTGAAAGGAGGACTGGAGACTTGAGGAGACTTGCTGTCACTCAGCGATGACCACCAGGCATCTGGTGTGAACATGTAAATAATAATAATACATTCAAGTTTGTATAGTTTCGATTGCATTTCTCTTCTCACTCACTCGTGTGTACATTTGACATCTTTCAACACAAACTATAAAATGGAGGCTATAGGATGCAAACGTTTATATTATATGTCATATATATGTTAAATGTTTACGCAATCCGTGATATCACTGGTAGGATGTATTAAACAAATACCTTAAAACTTTCATTTACTTTATTATTACACACGTAGATTCGTCAAATAGTCCATAGTCTAAGGATGAAAAAGCATATATTTTATACAAAAAATATTTATTTTTTAACATAATCTCCTCTCTTGTCAATGCATTCAACTGCTTCTCCCTTAATCACATAGATCGAACCTTATACAGTGAAAATTCCAGATCTAAATTCAGCTAATAACTGTGTCACATTGTTTATTTTAGTCTGATTGTTTGCTATTAGTTACTTGAAAAGTCCTGTTTTTAGATTTTGGTTATTTGAAGAGTCGGCTCATTTTCTATTGGTTATTCGAAAAATCTGATTGTTTGCTATTGGTTATTTGAAGAGACTGATTTTTGCTATTGGTTTTTTTAAATGTTCGGGTTTCCGGTTCTCTATTTTGGTTATTTGAATAGTCTGGTTTTTTGATTTCGGTTATTTGAAGAGATTGTTTGTTTGCTATTTGATTATTTGAAGAACACCTACCCAGGTCAGTGATACTGTCGGAATACTCCTCTGAAGGGGCGAGCATCTGCCCACTGCGAAGCAGGGTTGTCAATTTAGAAAAGATTTCAATTTTTCAAATGTGGAAATCACTCCCAAAAGATGTGATGGAGCTAATTCCAACCGTCTTTGATGAAGAAGGACGTTCTTGGGAGAATGTAATTGGTGTATGTACAGACAGCGCCACGACAATGTTGGATTCTCGATCTGGATTCTTAGGGCTTGTCAAACATAAGAATCTTACAGTAGTTGGACTACACTACATGATCCACCGAAAGGTTCTCGCTTTAAAGTCATTACCGACAGCTTCGCACGCTCATTTAGAGGTCATCATAAAAACAGTCAACTTCATCAGAGGTTCTGCTCTGAATACAAGGCTTTTTTATGGGAAATCATGAATGCTGAACACAAATACACAGCAGCAGCTGTACAATTATAAAATCAAACTCATTCTTCGTATAAGGTTGTCTAATTATACGCAAAATAAAGTTATTATTTGAAATTATTCTTTGTTGCAACTGAATAAATGGAAGTGAGGAATACTAGTAATCTTATTGGCAAAGGTGGGGAATGACTCGAAAAGGTTGGGAACCACTGGTTTAAAGGGTGGGGTTGTTTCCGCTCACGTCGCAACTCATCTAAAACTAGCCTGAGGGCTATTCCACGTATAGGCCTCGCTGGCAACGTGAGGGCCAGTAAGACGAGGAATCTACTTATTACGCAGTGCATGGCAAATATGAATTCTTGATAATATGTTTAGCCACTGAATCTACGTATTACGCTGTACAAGGCAAACATGAATTCTTGATAATATGTTTAGCCATTGAATGTACAAAGCAAATGTGAATTCTAGATAAATTTCCAGCCGCTGAATCTGCGCAGTGTTTGGCAAATATAAACTCTTTCCAAATCTCTAATTTAAAAAGGTTTTGTTGGAATGCATTATGACTTTTGGAATGATGAATTCGTTTTTCTGTAAGGATGTTCAGAATGATATTTCTAAGAGCAATTTCCTCATTTTGTAATTGTTTCCATTATACCATTTGGTTCCTTTCCCTTTTTTTTATACAAAGGACAGAAGAAATAACACATTGTCTGGGTCATTTTTATCAAGTTCAGTCGTAATCCCGTTGATACGACAAATTAAAATGATTTCATCAACAATTACCATTTTCCCATGCTTACTAACTCAATAAAATGATTTCCCTTTGTTTTATTAACCTTCGCCCTCTCTGTGTGTGTGTGTTGTGTGCGTGTGTTGTGTGTGTGTGTATTGTGTGTGTGTGTGCGTGCGTGTGGATGTCATTGTAAGTTCAGCGTCGGTTTTGTTTAGTCTGCTCCACCATTATGTCACATCACCGCCATGACACCACTTTGCCTCTTTTGTCTCGATCGTGCCGCCACGAACAACCCAACAACAATGAAAATGCAGCAGTAACAACAACAACAACAACAACAACAACAATAATAATCTACATATATAAAACGCAACGTGTATTCATATATATATATCATTCACATATATATATATATATTCATATATATATAGGCATATATGATGATAGAAAAAGACAATGTGGAGACTCAGAGATAATTTGCAAACATTATTTATTACCTAACATGTTTCTACTGAGAAATTCAGCCTTCTTTTAAGACTTCTGGTGAAAAACGGTATGTCCTACTTCATCCGAGGGTCTGTGTTTGAATTCTGAGCTGGTAGGTTTTTCTCTAGACACCTTTGAACTGGTAGGATCTTTTTCAGACAGCTTTGAAAAAGACTGAATTTTTCAGTCGAAAAATGTTAGGTAATAAATATTTTTTGTAAATTATTTATGAGTCTCCACATTGTCTTTTTCAATCATCATTATGTCGGAT
>VCCN01005986.1:7283615-7297199 GCA_006491835.1 Architeuthis dux | reverse complement strand
TATTATTATTATTATTATTGTTGTTGTTAAATTTGATATTAATTTTTATGTTGTCAAGTTGTTTATGACAATGGATTTAATAATATAACAATGAATTTATAACAATGTATGTCAATTGTTCTAATATCTTTAGCTTAATGTTATCAGCCGTTTATTGTTATCTAAAAGACTGTCGCATAGTGATCACAATAAGCGGCTTCCACTGTACATATTGAATAATAAAAATAAACAAATATAATCGAATGGACAATTCGAAACAGATGTCACAAAACGATACATTTGGAGCAATATTATCATGAGGGGATAGAATTACAAAACATTGATAAAGTAAAGTGTGAAGAGAGAAGTACTTGGAAATAAGTGTTTATAAGAAACATTAACAACACTACCAACGACTCTTTGTTAATTGGATATTGATTGCCTGCAGGTATGTCATCGGCATTACCTTTATTAAAATTACCTGGCGACAAGGCTAACCGGTAAAATAGTTTAACATTACAAATAAGCAAAAGATACACGCTAAAGGTAATCCAGGTATACGCGCCTACTTCTAAAAGTTCTGACCAAGAGATCGAAGAGTTTTATGACGACATCGGTAAGATAATGGACAGAGAGAAGACTAACTACACAATACCCATGGGTGACTTCAATGCTAAGGTAGGTCAAGGAAAAGTTGGAGAATCTAGTGTAGGGAAATATGGAATAGGACGGAGAAGTGAGAGAGGTGACATGCTAGTAAATTTCTCAGAAAGATACGGTTTAAAGATAACTAATACATTCTTTCAAAAACGGGAAGGTCGAAAGTGGACATAGGAAGAGATCATAGAATGAGAGCGTGCAGAACTAAATATAACTTTAAAACTGAAAGGAATAAAATGATTCGTAAGAAGAAGAGTTGCCCAAATAAGATAGAGATAGAGAACATTAACAACTTCAGAGTAGCGATAGAGAACAGATTAGCAGCAGAGATGGTAGGCAATTCAAATGTAGACAATAATGCAGGGAAATACTATAGAGCAACATAAAAACTAATCAAATAGAGAAGAAATATGGAGATAGAAACTAAACAGGACGAAAACAAAAAAGCAGAACTTAACAAATTAATAAATAAAAAAAACAAGAAAAGAGAAAAGAAAGAAAAACACGAAAAGGATAGTAGAGGCTATCAGAAAAGGAAAGAGTTTAAAACACGCCTGAGCCGCAGACCATACCGGCAAATAACAGATGCTAGCACTAAAGGATAAAAATGGCAAAGTTATCAAAAATAGAGACACATTGACGAAAGTAACGGAAGAATATTATGAAAATTTGTACGTTTCAAAAATAAACATACCACAAAATACTAAAGCCCCAGGCGAGGATGGCATAACGACAGACCTTCTAGAAGATGCAGGAGAAATCTTGCACAAAGGACTAGCACAGCTATTCACGCAATGTATAAGAGAAAGAAAAGTCCGTAAGAACTCCACAAACAAGGAGATAAGCACGAACTCGGCAACTGCCGCCCGATTACACTACTACCTAACATATATAAACTATTCACAAAAATACTCACAAACAGATTAACGGGCATACTAGACGAAAATCAACCACGCGAGCAGGCAGGCTTCAGAAGCGGCTACTCAACAATAGATCACCTACACGCAATAAATCAACTAATCGAGACATCCTTAGTATACAACAAACCACTCTGTTTGACCTTTGTAGATTATGAGAAAGCATTTGACCCGGTCTTAAACGCAATGCGTGAACAAGGCGTTAACGAGAAGTACATACAAATTATCCAAAACATATACGAAAACGGCACCGCAATAGTTAGAATACATAAAGATACAAACAAAGATAGAAAAAGAGTAGAAAAAGGAGTAAGACAAGGGGATACAATATCACCTAAACTATTCACAGCGACACTTGAAAGCATCTTTTGGAAAACTGATTGGGAAGGAATGGGAATAAACGTAGATGGAGAATACTTAAGCAACTTAAGATTTGCCGATGACATTTCTATAACGTCGGAAGCTTCCGACGAATTACAAAACATGCTAACCGATCTAAATTGGGAAAGTAAAACGTAGGCTTAAAGGTGAACAGAAAGACAAAGGTAATGTTCAACGATACAGTTCCCCAAAAGGTCATAAAGATAAAAGGTGAGATTCTAGAAGAGGTCGATGAATACATTCTACCTAGGCCAGGTAATAAAGCTAGAGAAAGACCATGACTGCGAAATAAAACGACGCATAACGATAGGTTGGAAAGCATTTGGTATGAATAGAGACATTCTGAAGAGTACCTTGCCAATGTGCCTAAAGCGTAAAGTATACAACGGCTGCATAATACCAGCCATGCCTTATGGATGCGAAACCTGGAAATTAACCAAACGAGCTGAAAACCAACTTAGAATAGCATAGGGATAACTCTAAGAGATAGAAAAAGATCAACATGGGTAGGAGAAAGGACTAGAGTGAAGTATATTATACAACTGATGATGAAGAATTATAGGTTGGGGAGGTGGTGCTTGATCACCGCTGCTGGGTAATCATGGTAGAAATACTGTTTTGTTTTTAAATCCCCGAAACAGTTCCATGCAAACAACTGATGATCCCTACAAGAAAACCTTTTACTTATAGTACTATAAGATCTAATTCTGTGTAAAACATAAATCCCTCTCAACATCTCTCATTAACAGTTATTAGTGAATAATTGACTTACATGGCAAGTAATAAAATAAACCAATAAACAGAACATACAAACATTTCTGTAGGAAAGATCTTTAGTTTAATAACATTTTCCGTAATAACATCTTAAATGCTTTAGTACTGTAAGACTTATATAAATATAAACTAATATAAATATGAAACTTCTATATTAAAAGAGAAAACATATTTTGTTTCTTCTTGCAACATCTTTAGTGTTTGAAGTTACAAAGCTTTCTAGACTATATATACCATAGGATCGAACTAGGAAACACAGCCGACGGAAGAGTGAAATGACGGCCCCTCTGAAGGTCAATTATGGCATCTGGTGGCCAACATTCATCCTTATTTACAGCCTGCAGAGCACCCACTGTAGAGCTTTGGTTGGCATTGTTTCCTCGAAAGCTCCCCCGAGAGTACTCCAGATTTGCCCATATACCAAACTTGGTTTAGCCTAACATTTGTCTTTTCCAAAATGTGTTGGAAAGCTTACAGGTGTATCTCCAATGAAGTTTCCTCTCCGTTCCAGTCTCTCTGGAAATCGTTTTCCATTCTGTTGCACAGCACAGAGAAGACAATTATTAAACTGCTTGTGCATTGGGGACCAGTCCCCCAAAAGCCTCCCATCATCATCATCATCATCATCATCATCATCATCATCATCATCATCATCATCATCATCATCATCATCATCATCATCATCATCATCATCAACTAATCGCTTGGAAACAAAGACCGAACTTTGAATTCAGTAACACTTTGAGGCATTTTAAACATGACATGTTTCGATGAAAAGCCCTTTTCAAGCCATCTCTCTCTCTCCCTCCCATTCTCCCTTTCTCTCACTCATACTCTCCCCCCCCCCTCTCCGATTGTTTTCATTCCGTTACACAGCACTTTTCATGCTTTTAAACAGGCGTTTTCCATCATTTTGATAACTTCTTTGTGGTCAGGTACACTGAACTCGACAACGTTTCGACCAAATCCACTAAAAGACTTCAAAAATTCACAACGTGGATGGAGATGCCGATTGGCGGAGAGAAACGACCTGTCATTGTGCAACTACCACCAGTTCGCACGCCACATTCGAATTCCGTTTTTTGGGGTAACCTCTTCTACATTGAAACATTAATTTCCGTTTGATCGCTAAAGTTAAGCGATATTCCACACGATCATAAACAAATACACGACTATTTGAACATGCCAGGTGATGAGAAGAAAAACATATTAAAACTCAGTTATAAGGACGGTTTCCTTGTGAACAGGTTGTTTGCAACATTTCTTTGAAATTATTATTTCTAGAAACAGACACCGGCACTTGTATCCGAGTTATATTAAAACCTGGCACAATGTCACATTTGTAGAGCACCAAGGGCGGGTCATGATATATGACTGACTCAACCCATATGCCTTCTGTAGCAAAACTTCAAGTACACGCACACCCATCTGTATGTGTGCCTGTGAACAGAGCAATTCAGTTCATGTCGGGACGTGGGTTTCTATCAATGTTATAGGCATGTATTCTGTTGCTTGATGTGCCAGATCACAGGGGTTTACCACTGTCATGGCGAAGTTTACGATCAACCATACAGAAAAAAGGGCTTGGTGGAAAATGGAAGAGAAGGGAAAGAAAAGGAAACATTTGAGAGACAAATGCAAATACCCGTGTACTTTTGCAGTGCCGTTCTGATGTACTCTTAATCCGGGCGCCTGTCTACAAGGTGATCTGCATTTTTTTAGAGGTGGGGGTGGTGGTTCTGGGCAAGCAGTTGAAAACTGACATCTGAAAAAATGTTCGGGTTGGAAGAGGTGATATGGTGTTCGTATCACGGAATGGTTTGAGTGGTACACTGGCGAATTGAAGAAAGATCTCTTCTCTGCTAACTGCTGCTATCTTACAGATGTGATGACCCACCGATAGACACAAAGTTACACTTCCTCTTATCAGGTCAGTTGTACCTTAGCGAAACCCAGGTTTTCGGGTAGTGTGTGTGTATGTTTAAGAGAGAGAGAGAGAGAGAGAGAGAGAGAGAGAGAGAGAGAGAGAGAGAGAGAGAGCTGTTTCGAAGTGATTTATTATTAGCCACCAGTTGGCTTGAGTCACGATGGCGCCGCTATCTAATATTAGAATAAACTAACAGTGTAACCCGTGATATCACGAGTAGGATTTATTAAACAAATAAGTAAAAAATTGCAACAACAGTTTCTCAACGGTTTTTTTCTAGTAGTTGGTGTGCTAAATAACATATTAAAAGTCTACCAAAGTTTGACCATTGGAAAGGTGTTTCCTTTCAAGATGGCGTCCCAAATGATCGACCAATCCTTAAAATTCCCATTACTCTTTCAATATTCATCCTAGACAAGTTTTTCCAACGGTCTTTAGGAGTATCACGTGGGCTCAATAACTTACTAAAGGTCTACCACCGTCTGACCACGGGAAAGGTTTTTCAAGATGGCGTCTTAGGTGGCTGCTAAATCCATAAAATGCCCATCTAGTCAAGTGAATTTATGCTTTGACCCCCAACAATTAATAAAAAGGTTTTATCAACGGTTGTTTGTAGCATCAGGTGTGCTCAACATCATACTAAAAATCTACCACAGTCTGACCACTGGAAAGGTATAATTTCCAAGATGGCATCCAAGGTGGTTGCCAAATTCTTAAAATGCCCATTTAGCTGAGTGCGTGTATGGTTTGAGCACACAAAATCCCTACAAATGTTTTTTCAACGGTATTTCGTAGTATCAGATGCGCCCAATATCTTACTAAAAGTCTATCAAAGTCTGACATTGGAAATATATAATTTTCAAGGTGGACGCCAAATCCTTAAAATGCCCAGGTGTGCTCAATAACATAGGAAAAGTCTACCAAAGTCTGACCACTGGAAAGATGTAATTTCCAAGATGGCCGCCAAATCCTTAAAATGCCCATTACCCCTTCAATGTCCACCCTAGACAAGTTTTTCCAATGGTTTCTAGTAGTGTCAGGTGTGCTCAATAACATACTAAAGGTCTACCACAGTCTGACCACTGGAACGGTGTAATTTTCAAGATGGCGTCTAAGGTGGCCGCCAAATCTTTAAAATGCCTATATAGTCAAGTGCATTTATCTTAGGATTGACACCATTCCAGTGGTCAGACTGTGGTATACTTTTAGTATGTTATTGAGCACACCGTCTAATCCAGAAGACCGTTAGAAAAACCTGTTTAGGATCAATAATGAAGGAGTAATGGACACGTTAAGCATTTGGCGGCTGTGTCGAAGATTAGAGAACTGGGATATGAAGTCGTGTAGCATCTTCCATATTCACCAAATATTTCTCCTACAGATTATCATTTTTTCAAGCATTTTGAACTTCATATCCGTAATAAAAGGTTCAATAATAGGGAAGCAATACTTCGTGCTTTTACTGAATTTGCGATCACTAAACCGTAAGAGTTTTTTTTAGAGATGGTGTATTATCATTAGAGAATCGTTTAAAAAGGTTATTTCTTCAAATGGGTCATATTATGATTAAATATTCACCGTTTTCGTGATGTTTAAATCATCCTTCACTTTACTCACTTTACTATTCAAAGAACGGAATTTCGTACACAACAACCTAATACAATTTGTTTGGGCGAGTTTCAGCACTAATCTATATGTGGGGCATTGACACTGGAAAAAATGATTGTCAGGAATAATTAGTAGCTTTACTGACATAATAAGGCTATTATGTTTATAATGTAGGCGCAATTTCAGCATGAAAGGACGGATATACACATTCTTTAAACGGCCATCCATAGTCGCGAATTATTTTCAGCGTAGGCAGACTTTCTTGCGATCTATATTGTTTAGTACGCGTTATTGTTCAATATAGCTTTTTGATTCTGGTAAAAATGTTTTTGTTTTAAACGAGCGAATCTTGAAACGAGAAAATGCCGTACTTGTTCGCTAGTCAACATAGAAAATGTTTTTATTTCGGTGTAACATGAATTTAATACAGCTATATTGACCTCACTACAACCGTGTTGCTGCCGGACACCAAAGGGAATATAGGAACATTTTCATAAGGGCAATATATATTTATAAAATCTAATGAAACAAATCTACTAAATTTGTTTAGTGTAAAGGTTTTTTGAACCTGTGAAATACATTGGTTGCTTTCCTTTAGGTTGTCAGTCTTTTGGTCAGGAAGCATATCGGATTTAGCAACTGGACACCTAAAATCCGTTCCCCAGATAACAACTCACCATTGTCCTTAAAAGGAAGGCCCAGGGTACTCCCTGATGTTTGCATTTTAACCAAACAGCCACTAGTATACTTTGGAAGGCCCATATTAAAGAAGCCATTTGGTGTCGTGTCACGTGGGGTAACCGATATTCTCACATTAAATAGTCGACCTCGTGTCAATCCTTGCATCCGTAGGTTGCAAATTAATATCTTTGGACGCTATATGTTTGACGCCAATCTTCCTTCCGTCCGCACTCCCTTCCTTCCTCCCCTACTTCCTCCCCTACTTCCTTCCTTCCTTCCTTCCTTCCTTTCTTTCTTTCTTTCTTTCTTTCTTTCTTTCTTTCTTTCTTTCTTTCTTTCTTTCTTTCTTCCTTCCTTCCTTCCTTCCTTTCTTCGTTCGTTCGTTCGTTCCTCTTTCTAATGGAAGCTGGTAGTGAGTCCAGATGCTTAGTGAAAAAGATTTTTGAAAATGTATCTCTTTCTCCCTTTTCTCACCCCACTCCCTTATCCATACTTATCGTTAGACACCCACATTGATGCAGCTCTCTGGTTTACGATCATCTGTTGCTGGGCCTTGTCTTCAGACAATCAGAATCTCTCAATTGCGCTAAGAGGGGGTAGAGTCAATGGCACACCATGATGTCTGCGGCAATTTCGGGGAAACCCATCTTAAAGTCGTATGTCGCACCAGGTGGGTATATACAGATTCCCCGCGCTAAAGCACGGACTTTTTATTACATTTTGTCGTTGTGGGATGACAAATAAAATATTGGTTCTAGTATTTTCTTAAATCTTATATTCTTTTGGTCGCTTTTTATCGTAATTTACTCAGACTCTACGGCAGTGAATAAACAGCGCAGATAGGAATAAAGAATTTTAAAAGAAGCTCTAGGCGAAATTCGAACTTACGTCCCTTTTACCACGGGAAGCTGCCTACTTTATTCACTGTCGTTAAGTAAGTGGCGATAAAAAACAAATAAAAGAAATTAAAGTTGAAAGAAAATACCAGTCAAGAATTAATAGTGGTTAACAATGCTTCTTCTAAAAGAAGTTAGTGAATAATAGCAAATATTTGGGAAGAAAACGTTGTATCGTGACCAAGCGAGAACGATCACGTGATTGTTACGTTATAAACTTAGCACGATTCTCTTCTCAGTTACTTTTTCTTTTTCATTTTGTGGTTGTTCTTTCTTTCCTTCCTCAAGTGATTTAATAGTTTTATTACATGTGTTAAAATTGGCTCGGTTAGAACTACTACAATTGCCATCTATTGTTGACACTTTCCGCCCCTTCCTCTTTCTGTATATATATATTTTTAATTTACTTTTCTGTGCATGTTTGTGACACACACTCACCGACTACTATGCTTGATAATAATAATATAACCACGTAGGCCTTACTGTGGAGCAGTAGTTAGCAAGTTAGTGAGTTAATCTTACGCACACGTACATATCCACATATATGGAATTCGACGATGAAAAACCTATGCAATCCATCGCGGTTTTAGACACCTTAATTTACATAGATGAAAATAGAAAATTAAGAACTACACTATACACAAAACCTACCTATACTCTCATAGATATCTCCATTTTGAATCTGCACATCCCATACACCTAAAAGAAAACCTCCCTTACTCACAAGCTCTCAGACTCAGAAGGATACGCTCGGACAACAAGGAACTAAATAAACATAGCTTAAATAGATAAATTTAAACGCTCCGACACCGATATAATTTGGATGAAGATCAAATAACAGAGCGATCACAGTCCCTAGAGATGACACCCTAAAACTAGCTAACAGATATGGATCTAATCGTATACCTCTCATAACAACATTCAATAATAATTAAGGTGAGAACCATGCAAGGTACACAAAAAAGAAGAATCCATTGGAAAACTCAAATGGCAATAGGCTGGTCATGTTGCAAGAATGTAAGACAATCGCTGGACATCACGACTCACAACGTGGATCCCCAGAGATCATATGCGAAACTGTGTAAGATGGCGTGATGAACTAGTGAAGTTCAGAAAGTATTGGCTCCGAGCCTCCGCGACTTCCATGATAGAGATGTCTGGCGAATCTTGGGGAAGGTCTATGTCCAACGCCGGATCCAACGACGGACGCTAAAAGGCTGATGACAAAGATAATGATGGTACAGACTAAACTTAAACCAGAAATAATAGATTTGTTTCAAGAACCAGGTTTAATATCCCACCGTCGACCCAAGAACATCAAAGATAGAATAGGTAGAAAAACCACACTAAAATGCACTGATACATTCATTAGCGCTATAACCAAGACGACTTTTAAAATTTACCACCATTCTAACTGTAAAAGCAAAAATGTCATCTATCTCCTAGAATGCACTCGCTGCAATATACAGTACGTAGGGAAAGCCTAATTGTAATTTAATATTATAATTAATAATTATAGGCATAAAATAAGAACACTAGACCACAATAAGCTACTTATTCAATGTCGAACTACATTTTCGCTTAGCAGACCACGATTTCAATAGAAATGCTAAATTTACGACCATTGAAAGGATGCAGCACCACTTGAATCGCATGAAGACAAGTGGATAATTCGCCTGCTGACTCTATCACCTAAAGGACTCAATAGTAAATTAAACCATTCGAATAATACTTAACTCCAACCCTCACTAAAAACCAACAGTAACAACCTACTATAATACGCTATAATTCGAAATAGAAGAAATTTGTATAATTCACTGACCACACCTATTTTTCTAACTTAGCACCAAGCTGTTTACTAATTGTCTAATCTTTGTTTATCAACGTGTCATTTAGATGATAAAACGAGAATCAACATAAATGGCAGTGGAACGGGAGGATTGGTTTTATGACTTAGGTCAAAAGTGACATCATCATTTGCGACCATAAATTAAATCAGGTTCGGCTATTCCATTTTCTGAGTGGCAACCAAATGCGCCAGATGTGTGTCCAATATTTGCATAAAACACAAACAAGGAAACACGCCACCGATGTTTACAGCGACCGGCTTGCATTTGGAGGCACTTCTTGGGAATTTGTCTTTGAATTGTCCACACGGATCTGTTCAAGAAAGTGGAAAGGAAGAATGAAAGCCTCATTAGGTATGCAACCGGCAGAAATACAGAAAAAAAGAAGAAGAAAAGGGGCACATCGTTGTGCAATGGTTTACGAGCTATTCTCACAAGCTGTTGATAGTCTATTCGACCATCATGCTTCATAAAAAGTTGGGCCTTTTAGTCCATGAAAACGTAAGCTAAGGAATTATTATGAAAATATCAAAACTGATTAGAATAAACATAAAACTCACTATAACGTTGATTTGATAAAATATTACTTTAAAAAAAAATGATTTAAAATGATTTATCAATGACAGCATTGAGAGAATGTGGCGTTATAGTTTATTGGGGACTTTACACTGCTGATATAACGCCAAGCAATTTTTGTTGCCAAATCTGATTTTGTAATGAGATATCCTATGCTCACCAGAACTCCATTAAACAAAAAAAAAATTCAAAGTTTTTGAATGATTGCAACCACCTGGTATGCTAGAGGGGAGGATCTGACAGGTGTTTCCCATTGCCTGCGAGCAGCTTGAACTTTTAAAAGGGAGAAACACTCAAGTCGTTGTTTCACATAGTCAAATACCCGTTTGTCTTTTTTATGATTCTGTCAAACTAAACAGACTGGTGTATTTTGACTGACATTCCCCGCCGGCTACGAAAGAAGGAAAAAGAAATCACCCTACGACGATATAAAATAAAAGGGAAAAGAAAGCATAGAACATTACCATGAAACGCTCGATTTAGTCACCTAGATGAATAATTCGTTTTATTTGGACATTGAGATTGCATTCTTAATAAGAGCTTATTGCGCCTCTTAAATCAAAAGTAGATACAGGCCTGGTGCACAGGGCACGATTCCATTAGCCTATGTTGCAATGATGGTTATCGTGCTGTATTTCGCAAGCTATTGCTTTCTCTCTCTAGATGATCATGACCTTGTACCAAACTAAACAAAGCTTTTAAAAAATGGATGGAGGTATATACATATATATATATCGTTAGAAAAGAATCTCACCAGCTCTCCAGTGGGGTGTGTTATAAATTTGTATCTGTTGAGCCGAAAAAGTGACAGCCGAGAACGTGAAGCTAGGTATGTAGCATTTTTCAAGGAAATTTCAACTACACACCACACATTATATGGATTGTGGAATTAGTTCTTGATGCAGCTATATACATATATACATCGTTAGAAAAAGAATTTGATCGGTTTTCGGATGGTGTAGATTGTCAATTTGTATCTTTTTGGCTTAAAAGGCCACAGCCCGAAACGTGAAGCTAGGTGTTGAGCATTTTACGAGAAAACTTCAAGTACACAGTCATAAGTCTATGGATTGTGGCATTAATTCCCGATGGAGGTATATACATACATACATCGTTAGAAAGAGTATTTTATCAGCTTACCAATGGTGTATATTCACAATTTGTACCTCTTGGGCTTAAAATGTTACAGATCTAGAAGTGAAGCTAAGTGTTGAGCATCTTCTGCGAAAACTTCAAGTACGCTGTCCAAAGTTTATGGATTGTGGAATTAATTATTAATTGAAATATATACATATATATATCATTAGAAAGGGTATTTTATCAGCATTCCAACGTTGTATGATCCCAATTTGTATCTGTTGGGCTTAAAGATCTACAGCCAAAGACGTGAAGCTAAGTATTCAGCATTTTACGAGAAAACTTCAAGTACACAGACAGAAATCTATGGATTGTGGAATTAACTTTTGATATACCTATATATATATAGTTAGAAAGAGAATTTTATCAGCTTTCTAACGGTGTGTGTTCCCAACTTGTATCTATTCTTAAAGAGTTTCAGACCAAAACGTGAAGCTAAGTATTCAGCATTTTACGAGAAAAACTCAAGTACACAGTTCATGTTTTCGGCTGTAACTTTTAAGCCCAATAGATACAAATCGACAGGACACACCGTTGGAAAGCTGGGAAATTTCTCGTTCTAAAGATCTATATATGTCTATACCTCCACAATCTGTAACCTTTTATGCCCAACAGATACAAATTGTGAACATATACTGCTGGAAAGCTGATGCAATACTCCTTCTAATATATGTATATATCTCCATCAAGAATTAAATCCACAATCCATAGAATGTGGACTATAAAGTTAAAGATTTCCCTGTAAAACGCTAAATACCTAGCTTCACGTTTTGGACTGTAACTTTTTAAGCCCAACAAATAGAAATTGGGAACATACACCGTTAGAAAGCTGATAAAATACTCTTTATGTGTATTCGGTCGCGTCTTTCCGTCTGTCTTTCCACATGTCTGTCCACACGAATCTTTGTAGAAATGTGGACAATGGGGGTAAGAAAGAAGTGATTTTATTTTGGGGCAGATCTAAGAATAATCTTTTGATTGAGAGTTATTTTTCCATTTCTTTTTGTATTCACTCCTAACTGTCCACACGATATCTCCAAAGGTTCTCAATAAATGTTTTTTTTATCACTGTCCACTGATTTTACAACTACTCCACAGTTTTGGTTTAGTCATTTTCTGTATGACAAACTATATATGTCTGGCGATATGGTAAACATTGATGATCAAGCGCCGAAATTTGGGATTCTTTTCAATCTATAATTAGTTTGAACAATTTTCGGCGCTCAATCTTCATTTTGCATTGAAAATCATCGAAATAGGGATTGTCTGTGCTCAGGAATTAATGCAAATATTACTAACAGAATAGGACCATTATATGTATAATGAATTACTGGTTAGGATATGATATCTAAACTGCAGGCGTTTCATGGATTTTTTCGACTTCGAGACTAGTTGCTGAAAATACAGAAAAGGAATTAACTAACTTTGTACCTGGAGAGGAACCTAAGGTTTAATGGCCCTTAGATTGAACTTAGACCATCTACTGGAGAATACGCTTGCAGTGACATGCAAAACCTGTATGCTGACCGTCGATCCAAAACAGGTGTTCACAGCTTGATATCTTAAAGGAAGGGAAGTAGGAAGAGTCGTACAATAGATTGCATACATATGCAAAACCAGCGTGGCAGTGTTAATGTTCATAGTCCGGTGGGTATCACGGATCTTACGAATATTTGATAGAAACATTTGGCTGGTCGAAAGTGTGTTAAAAAACCCATAACTTTCATTTGGCTACACTGTGCTCACATAAAAGTTAGTTACTAATCGTTCGTAAATTTACTGTTAATCCGTAGAAAAGATTCCAGTGCTAATCTATGAATTTATTCATTTCTACAACGCGGGTAAGATTTGTCCAGTGTTGTGCAGATCTTTCTTTCAATGCTTATGTCAGTTTGGCAATATATTTTTTTAAAAATCTGACTCTAACCCAACATGTTTTTCGTTGAGCAACAATCCTAACCCTATCCCTATCACTAACCCCAACACAAACACGACAATAAAACATGGACACTATTTAAATCCGATGGTCTGCTCTGACGTGCAAACTACTAACACCAAAAGTGAGCAAATGAATTCTCAGTTTTGAGAAAAATTAATTTTTTTATGGTTTAAGGAGGTACGCAGCCCCGACCGGGGTTGCACACATTCCCCTTATTTCATTTTATGAAATATCATTTGCTTTCCTGTGTGAAGTTCTTTCC
>VCCN01005986.1:7133333-7149442 GCA_006491835.1 Architeuthis dux | reverse complement strand
TTATCATTAGAAAGGCAATTTATGCTTTTTGCTACTCCACGGACCGTGGCTGTTGATACTGTTTCTGGAGAATTTCAGATGGCG
Organism: Architeuthis dux; assembly: GCA_006491835.1. Lineage (NCBI taxonomy): Eukaryota > Metazoa > Mollusca > Cephalopoda > Oegopsida > Architeuthidae > Architeuthis > Architeuthis dux. The sequence goes on along the minus strand of VCCN01005986.1, from coordinate 7,149,358 downwards.
TTGGTGGAGCTTCACTGCGATACCATACTGAAGCAGAAATATGCAGAGGTTGGTGTTCCTGATATCTACCAGTTCCTTCCAAGTGAGAGATTTCTCAAATTGTTTGCCTCATCTTTGCAAATTCTGGCCATGTTTGGAAGCACATACGTTTGTGAGCAGTTTTTCTCAACAATGAAAATAAATAAATCTGCGTTGCGCTTAAGACTAACTGATGAACATTTACAATCCGTGTTGAGGTTGGCTGATTTACGCGATTTGAAGCCGAACATAGAATTCCTGGTTGCTGCAAAACGTTGCCAGAAATCATCTTCAGCATGAACTGGTTGGGATCAAATTAAGGTAATTAGAACTCTATTTAACCTTACTTATAAGTCTGAATTCAGTAAAGAAATATTCTTTTAAGATTATTTTTATTCATATTTTGTACTAATTCACATATCTCACTTACTATCATATGCGTATTCATTTTGATGAATAAATAAATAGCAGCCTATCAGCTGTATTGCAGATTATAATTATAACTGGTGGAAATCACGCCCCCACCTCATCTCACTTTTGGCCCGCTGTGCCTCTCCCCCAGGACGTAATGGCCCGTGTGTGTCCTTGAGTTTGAGATCCCTGCTTTAGATCATAACTAATCAAGTTGTTTTAAAGAGGCTAGGACAGAATCAAAAACTGTTTCGTTGAAAAACCATAAGATTAATTGAATGGATTTTCCAAATTGTCTGTTCTTGGCCATAAATGTAGTATCCCTATGATTTCCCAATGTATTATTTTGCTAATGACAATGGAATTTGTGCAATGGTATTTTCCTGTTGTCAGCTTGTGCAAGGAGTTGACACTTACGATCAGCCAGCCTTCAAAGTTACCTCTCCAGGAAAAGTGCAAAGCATCTTTATTCAGTCATCCAATGCTACCTGGATTTCTATCATCTGATGCCACATCTCAGGTAAGTTGTGTTTTCCATGATAAAAGAATGATACTGGTTTTGATTAAATGAATTCTTCCAGGAATATTTCGATATTTTCAACTTATTGGAACAGCTGACTAGGCAAGAGGTGTTGCACGGAGCAAAACAAGTAACAGTGCGAAGGTGACATCTCTGGAGAATAACCCGATCGTGGGAGAACTTCCCATCCCAGGTCCATGACCGTTTGCTGCATTGCATTAGCCAATTTCCAACCCGTCATTCAAACAATCCAATTGCTCACTATAGCAATACAGTTTGTCCAAATTTCAGAAGATTCGTAATAAAGAATCCCCTTTGAATCTCACTGAACACAGAGGACCCCCCCCCAGTAGATTCTGATTTTGAAGGCTCTCCTGGACCTAGTTACGATTTTCTTCGTTTTGGAATCTCGTAATAAATCAATCAATTCTATTCTGTATAATTCTGTTTATATCTGTTGGGTTGGCCAAATCATCGTTCAGTTTTTTTTATCGTTAGATGGCATTAAGATGGTTTAGTATTAACTAACTTCATTAAAAAAAGATCCCTTTGATTGTATTGTGACAGCATATAAAATAATCATCATAACAGGCATATTTTCGTTTATTGATTCCAACGAGAATCACGGGAGATAGCAAAGAGAGTCAAAATACCAAAATCAAGCGCTAAAAGATCATTTGTACCAGCTTGGTTATGTTAGGAGTCTTTGATGTGTGACTTCCACATAAGTTAAACGAGAAAATAAACCTACTAGACCGTATATCCCTGTGCAATTCGCTATTGAAAAGAAACGAAAATGGAAACATGATACTTTACAGGAACTTGAAACGCAAGAGATCGTGTTAATGTCAATAAAGTTAATGTCGGAAATTTAAAAATGTGACTTTCATTTTTACTTAATAAACCGAAAGAACTTTTTAATACCTAATACTCTGGTTCGTTTGTACCGAGCCACAGTGAGAATAACATTTCCTGCACCAAACCAATTGACAAGTGGACTTTCTACTCTGGGATCTGTTAATGTTTCCCACCATTTTGTGTTCCTGCAGTGTTTCCCTAACTTCTTCAGTTGTTTAATAGATTTCGTTTTTGAAAGCTGTCTTAAATTAAATTAAAACTCTGTTTTATTTAAATACACCGTTTCAGAAATAACCATGGAGAATAAAGAATTTAAAAATATTCAAATTAATTTCTTTGAAAAAAGAAAACTCTTAAAAATTAATTTTTGAACGAATATTTTTTTTGCACATCTGCAAAGGCTACAATATATTTAAAGAAGAATCCCAGAAGAAAAGTCACAGGAAGAAAGGACACGGAACAAAAGTCACAAAATAGTGTTACCCTGAGCTACCTAAAAACGTAATAGGAAGAAAAGTCACAACTTTCATTTTCTGGGCAGGAAAAAGTCATAGGAACATTTCTTTTTAATAAAATAAGCAATATCACAATTAATTCAGTAATGGTATAGGTAATATTTTAATAAAATAAGTACTATTTTAATTTAATTCATAATAATTAATCTTTTTGAAAATTCGAATGAATAAAAGTTTTTTTGTGATTCATTTACCAACATATTTGACACAATGTAGGGAAGGTGGTCCTGATTTTAAAGTTTCACACACTCGCTCACTCGATGTTGAAAAGGGTGAACAAATAAAGACAATTTAACAATTTAATTTATTTAAATCACTAACAATATAATCTACGTATTTACTTCTATTTTTCTTTAAATAATTCTCTTACTTATTTGTGAACCTTTTTAACAACGCGTGAGCGTGTGTGTGAAACTTTACAATTTACAATTGGAACTAGACAGGCAATATCCGTAGGTAAATCACAAAAAAAACAACTTTTATTCATTCAAATTTAAAAAAAAATTAAACTGACGTTAATATACCACTTATCGATGAAATGCTCCAGTCGCGGTTGATCCAAATTTATTTTAAAATAAAATACATTCTTTTTGTTTTATTTCGAGCGAAAGGGTCAATAACATTCTCCTTGATGTTTGGATGAATGTTGAAGAATTTTTTCCGTAGAACGTTGAAAAGCAGGTTCAGGTTCTGATGTAGTCATATGAATTGTCAAGAGGATTTTTATCAGTTTCATAATTTCACTAAGAACACCATCTAAATTATTTTCCAAGATAAATTTCAACAGGTTAATTAACCTGCAATATTCAGTTCAGTTTCAAGTTTTTCTTTGTCAACCATGGGATATGCTTCTATGGTCGACCCTATCTCTTCTGTGGGCAATTTCCCCGTAAAACCTGTTTAGCAGCTACTAATTGTTTAGTGGAAGAATATCTCCCCACTATATCAACACATACGCAGTCACATACATCCTTTGCTTCAGCCATGAGCGTATTTGAAGGATTCTCACAGTACTTTGATTTTCTTATTTCTGAAATAGCTGTTTTGAAATGTGTTACATATTCAATTTCTCGAGACTGCATTTGGTTGTAAATTACTTCAACGTGAGGCATAATCTGATGAAAAAGCTCCAACCAGAAGATGAATGTTTCATTATTTAGGGAGTGCCAAATTCTTTTTGCTGCTGAAATGGTTTCATCTGCATTTGACATTGACTGGATTTCAGCAAGGCAGCTTTTTCAAGGTTGCAAATTTTCATGAACTTTGTTCACGATCCGTATGTTAAAGTTCTACCTTGTAGAGAATTGGCGTGGAATACTGACGTTCATATACTTATTCAGAATGGATACACGTTGTAGCGCTCAACATGTTAGAGAAAAATATTCTTAAGTCCCGCGTAATACTTGCTGCATTTCTCATTATCAGATTCAGTTGGTGTGCATAACAGTGAATGAAATGTGCATTATTATAAACTGCTTTTATTTTTGGCTGAAAGCCCCCCTTTTGCCTTTCACGACATTTGCACTATCAAATGTCTGAGCTATCAGTTTTTGTCTATTTCCTTGAAGGATCATGTCTAACTGCTCTAGAATACATTTTGATAAGTCATCTGCAGTTTGATTTTCTGGAATAAAGAATCCCCCAAAACGCTCAAATATTTCTTTATTCAGCATAGGTAGACCTACGGCACTTTTAAAATAGTCGACCCACTATTTTAAAAAGTAATTAAATTTTAAAAAAAAAGTGCTCTCATGTTTTTCTTATTCTTGTTAGAAAGTGGCAAGTCCAAATTATTGTAAAAAAAAAAGAAAAACAATTTTTCTTTAATTACAACGTAGAAATGAACTTTTAAAATAAATATTTACTTTTTAATCGATAAATCAATCATTTTGACGCCATTTTGTTGACAATTGATATACATTTATTTGCAAAAGTTAATTTCATCATTACTCAACTGAAATGTGGTAAAAATCGTCAAATGCTGCTTTAAAAAAAAACAATGAAATATAGTTGGGCTTGGTATAATCGATGATCGGATATCGATCAGTGATCGACAGGTCATGTCAACAATAGCAGACGACATATATGGAGGGCTTTAAGCGTTTTTGAAAGATAGAAAAAAATGAGGTCGAGTCGGTTGCTTTGATGACCGGAAGTCACTTGATTGGCAAGACTTTTTACTTTACGGCCATCAGTAAAAGGAATACTGTCCAATTAAAGATAACAAAAAATATATGAAAAATTACCCGAAGCAGTAATTTAAAAAAAATTATTTTATTTGATAAATTACCTTTTGTTCGTTAAAATGACATACATTTCGATCTGGTACAGTAAGTGAAAGAATAAGAAATCGAATTAATCTATAAAAAAATGTTTAACCTATCTTTATATAAGAATAAATCATCAAATGATTTAAGGGGGGGGGTCATCACATAAAGAAATAATGTTGTTTCCGAAATTTCGAATGGAAACTTCTTTGAAAAATATTTCGTCCTTTATTATATAAGTACCGAAAAATTTATCAAAATCCAATGAATATTCGATTTTTCGTAAACTGTGTTTTGCTCGTGAAAACTTTGGGAAATTTTCGAATGCAAACCATCTTATGTAAGCTTTTTTTCACTATTTGTTTTCAAAATATCTCCGGTTCTATACGGTGTGCATGAATAATTTCTTTCCCCCCAATCTTTCTTCTTATTGATGCCACAAAAATACCGACGATAAAATTAAACTTTAGACGTTTTTGACATTTTTTTTCGTAGGGTGTCTATTTCCGGTAATTTGGGGGAGCGAAGTCCGTGTGTCTACCTAATTCAGCACGTATCGTAGAACAATTACCATTTGAGTGTGTTCTGAAACATCTATTGTGTCATCAGCCATAACAGCTACAAATGAAGCTTCTCCAATCTCTTTCTTTATCTCATCCTGGCATATTTGCAGCAGGCAGTCAAGTATCTCATTCTGAATAGTCTTAGAAATACCTTTGAAGACGTACAGTCTTCAAAGGTATTTCTAAGACTATTGGTTTCTAAATGGTTCTTTAAAGCCGGGTCTAATTTAGATGCAAAATTTATTAATCCACTAAATACACCTGGATTTACTGAATCATCTTTTTCATCATGTCCACGTAAAGGAATTTCAAAATTTCCACAAAATGTAATGCAGTCTATTATCTTGGATACAATTTCACGGTTCTTGGTAACTTTCCTGTTATGCTCATTGACTGAAAGTCTATAGGCTTCACTAAGTTTTTCTTTAATATCTACGCTTCCTAAAAGTGATGGTGAAACCATATTAATAATATGCTTCTTTGACGTTTCATGTTTTACAGTTTTTTCTTTCATTTTATTTATTTTTTCGTCTTTTGTCCATGTTACATCACCTCCAAACAACAAACACGGAAAAGAAAATAATGCATTTTTTACTTCACAACCACACAGCTAACCTTTTTTTTGGTACCATTCCGAATTAAAGCTACGAATATACCTCTTATTGTTGCTTATTCCTGGCTGACCGATAACTTAATAGTGAATGAGAATATATTGACTATGTCATTCAAAATAAAAAAAATATTCCAACAAAAATTGCATGGAAAAATAAGAAAAATAATGAAGGTTGTTGTATTAAGTTATAGCTCAGTCAGGAATAAATGAAATACTGTAAAAAAAAAACAGTTGCCAAAAAGACGTATTGAAAGAAAAATTGAATAGTTGGTGAAGACGATTTGTACCAAACACGCACGTTGTTGTCAGCGAAGTTGACCCAGGAACGTAAATAAATGAAATGAGCAGATTCTGAGGAAATGGGGTCCAAAATTCACCGCAACTGTAACCAAAAGTAAGTGGCCCCTGCATTCATTCGGAACGGAACTAAGAATGATGAGGTGAAGACACTACTGTCTGGAATTAGTGAATGTTGGGCCTAATATTGTCTACCCCCAACCCATTAAACTTTTGGAGATGTTAAATAAAATACTATAATTATTCAATGGTAAATTAAATGTTGCTTTGTGACTTAGATTTAATTGGAAGTAAATTATTTTGTTACTGTTTCAATTAAATTTATTTTCTAACATCGTTCTGGAGACGTTTCCGGACAAAAACATGCAGAAATGGCCAAAATTGTTTTTAAAAGCAATTATTTTATAATTTATTTTTATTAGATCAAATATTTAAATCATGATTATAAATTCTATTTAAATTTTTGTAATACTACTATTTAACTTCATCTTAATTCTTCAGTTGATTTATTTCATCACAACTCAGTTATCATAAAAGTTAAAATTTTCGATAAAAAGCAACTGAAAAATTAAGAATAAGGTGAATAGTATTATCAAAAAATTAAGAATAATGATGATTGTTTATAAAACATTGCAATACTGAAGTACACTCCAACCAAAAATAAGAATTTATTAAAAAAATACTACTAAAACTATTTTTAAATAGTTTAACGAGTCTATTTTCACCTCCCTCCTCTGTCTGTGCAGTAAATAAACAGCGCTGACCGGAATCTCTCCCTCTCTTTTATCACTGCTTTCCACTATCGGCACTGCGTGAACCACAGTACCTTAACTCGCTTGATAGTTCGTCTATGATATGTGCCCAGTCGCGCGACAAAATGACGCACGGCATAGGAGCTGTGCAGTAGACAGTTCCACGGGGATTTTTGTTTTTGTTTCTAGAAATGAGAGGATTATTAAAGAATTATTGATAATAGTATTAAATATCTTGTACAAGTATAAATAAATAAACATATATATTATACATATATATCGGGTGAAAATAAATAGGGCTGCAGCAGTTCCTCAGTGCCTACACACGAGCCGCCACTGGTAATGAGTCACAAAATAAATAAGCAAAACATTTTAGGGGTTGGTGCGCCAAAATTATCTTTGCCCCCTGGCGCTGAGAACTCTTGCTACGCCACTGGTCCTACATTTGTGGCCTTGTGCAGTACTAAGCTAAGCTTAGGAAATACCAATAAGGCGTGAACGGTTTAGCATTCTATTTTAGCAGAGCATTACTCTCGTAGTGTGTTAGATCCTCACTAGGTGCCTCACTACAGTGGCGTTGTGTCAGACTGTGTAATCTTACTATAGATTGCGGTGCAATGTAAATTTTCCGGTCTAGTTGATTTAAATAGCAAATTAAAAACATTGTATAATTTGCAGTGATGGAAATGGGCTTTGAGAACTAGGTATACGGTAATCTTGGTTTTGGGAACTAGGTATATAGTAAGGCTTGGTTTTAGGAACTAGGTATACAGAAATATCTCCATTAATAGAAATTCAACGTACAAAAAACCAGGTGGCTTTGAGTCAGACTATGTGACCGTAGTATAGATTTCGATGCAATGTGAATTTTCTGGTCTTGCTGGTTTAAATCGCAAATAATAAAAACATTGTATAATTTGCAGTGATGAAAATGTTCTTTGGGAACTAAGTATACGGTAATATCTCCATAAGTAGACATTCAACATACAAAAAAACCTGAAAATTGAGAAGTAGGTATACGCTGTACCCCCACGTAACACCCCATTTCCACCAATGATAATTTGTTGAGATTGTAACACAAGTACAGAGTCTATTAATGATGTAACTGTAAAATGCAATACTGGAAAGAACAGAATGAGGTTACGAGGTTTTTATGTTGAGCCAGCGAAGCGGATAGTCGTAAATTTGATTTCATACTACTTTCTAGAGATGAAACATTGCTACAAACAATTTTTACAAACAACGATCATTCAAGAAATGGAGACATAATCATTACCTTATGTGTGTCGCGCCACGGGAGCCACTGGGCTGAGCTGAGCTAGAAATGAAAACTAATTTTAAGGTGCTAGTTTCCAATGAGGTGAGAACTGGGAACATGGCAATTTGGATACTTGGAACGGGAAGTAAACATGAAAATGGGGTCACGTCAAACTTAAAAGAAACAGTTGGTAAGAGAGTCGCCCTCCAATTACATGGAAATATTAATGTTATATATAGGTTTGGTTTAACGTGACGTCATAGACAGTGAAGAGTTTACTCCCCTACATTTGGTGAAGATTGTTCTTGTTGTTCTTGTTACGGGGGGAAAACAAAGTCAACTCCAACTTGGACTGGAGTTTGTCAACAATAGAGTACAGTACTTTATTATGAAGCAGTAAGCTTGTTGTCATGGAGCAGCCAGGCTTGTTCTTGTTATGGAGGAAAAACAAAGTCAACTCCAACTTGGACTGGGGTTTGACAAAAAGAAAAGAAAAAAGGGAAGATTCGACTTGGTCTGTAGTGGTTTCTTCAAATGCTTAAATGTTATTAAAATCGAACTTGTTATCTGAATTCTGACATGAAGTAGGTTCATTTATATTATTTGACTAACCTTTTCTTAATCTTGTTGTTGCTTTTTATCACAACTTCATCGGCCGAACACTCTCCGGCCTTTAAAGTAAGTAATGTGAAGTCGGAATAAAGAAGTTGAAAAAATCCGGATTAAATTTCAATCGTTTTTTAAAAAATAGTACATTAAAAAAAAAAGCGAAGTGGTAAAGGCGTCGTCTATGTAAGACGAGTTCCCGGGATATGGGATGCGAGTTCAAGTCGTGTAATCAAGATCTTTCCTGGATTACAACAATTTAAGAAACATGAAATGAAAAACAACGCCGAAAATTAAGAAATTAAATGCATAATAAATACACATTGCTCGTACAAAGCGAGAAAGCAAACAATGTGGAATATTAACTAAACTTAGCTTAGTCTAAAAGAGGATCATAACTATGAGCCACGCAGTGAGGATCGAATTCACTACATTAACGGATAGTCAAGCGAGACTAGCTTGTTAATTTTCGCTCTACGCCAGTCGCCAAGTAGGTTTGCATTAAGCTTGGATTACTTTGGCACAGGACGGTAATTGTGAGGCACCCAGTGAGGATCGGATTCATTACACTAACGGATAATCGATCAAGACGAGCTTGTTAATCACCGCTCTACACCAGGGCGATCTTTCATTTTATGTCAGTAAATTAAAGAACTAATAGGAAGCTGCTCGCATTTGGTGAACTACAACAGATTGCAAACTGTCTGCAAAACTAAACGTCATCAGTCACATGATGTATTTCTCGCAAAAGATAATTAGGCTGAGTCAGTAGTGTTGCTGGCATTACATTAGCACTAATAAAGATTGAAGCTCCAGGACGAACTAAGCGTGCTTGCATAATAAAATAACATGATAACGGAAACAGAAATTAATAATCAAAACAAATTCTTTAAAAATAAATATTTCACCAAATGAGAATGGCATCCCTTATTCAGGTATTTGAAAAAAAAAAGAATTGTCAATAGAGGACATCTAGTCCAGGCAAACTAAGGTTTTCATTGGAAAAAATTAAAACATATTTCTTTTTCTCCACAATGCATTTCTATGAAGTCTCTAAAAGACCCAAGAAATCCTAGTTGAAAATCTAAGATGGCGGCCGTTTTTCAAAATGGCCGCCAATTTGACATCATTAAGTTGTTTCGGACCAGAAGATCCAATATTTGTACAGATGACCTGATATATTGTTGGAAAGGGTATTTTGTCAGCTTCCCTACGGTGTATCTTGTCAGTTTGTATCTGTTGTATAAAAGAAGTTACAGACGAAAACGTGAAGGTAGGTATTCCAGCGTACACTTTTTTTAGTCCAGGCAAACTATCCAAATTTAGTGCCCAAATAGAAAAAAATAAAAGCATAATTTTGTTCTCCACAATGAATTTTTAGGAAGTTTCCAGAACACCATACTAAAAGTCCCAAGAAATCCTAATTGTGGAAATATGCCTAATTTGCATAAATCCAACATGGTCGCCAATTATCTACAAAATGCCATTGATTGGTTAAATTTAAGTAAAAGACCAATTTTGAATTGTAGAATTAAAAAATATATATATATCGGGGACATGTGACAGCATATCCACTTATCTTTCACAACATATATGCTTTTTTAAAATCCAATTGGCAGAATGGACTCATCCGAAAATTGGACTAATCCGGTTGGTACATTTGAAACACAATTTTGCCATATGAGGATATGTTTTTTTTTGTCTCCTCCATGTAGTAAACATCCGACAATAGTTAAACGATGACTATTACCAAATGACGTGTAGATAACATCAGTAAATGTAAGACGAGAATAGAATATTTATATTTTTTCATATATATATATTTTTTTAATTTCAAAATTATTTTAATGATTTTCTTTTAATATAACGACCACTACTTTTCTATTCACTTTCCATTATCTTCCAATAGTTCCTCAACCTTTTTTGCTGTCCTCATAGACATTGTTTCATTTTGCCCGTCAAGTGTATTCTGAATTCTTTCCAGAACTTCTACAGAACATGTAGTATGCTGGAATAACAACCTTCACGTTTTTGTCTGTAACTTCTTCTGTCCAACAGATACTCTATTGGAAAGCTGACAAAATTCCCTTTCCAACGATTGATCATGCCACCAGTACAAACACTGTGTTTACTGACCCAAAACAACTTATCGAGGTCAAATTGGCGGCCATCTTGGATTTTCGAGTGGCCCATCGAGAGATTTGATTTGAAAACCCCTGCAGAACAAACACACCAAATGTCAGGCTTGTATTAAAAAAGTGCGTGATGTTTCCATTAACTGCTCCACTATAACAGTGGAATACCTATCTTCACGTTTTTGGCTATAACCTCTTCTGCACAACGGATACAAACTGACACCGTTGGAATAAATCGCTTTCCAACCATATAAATATTTTTTCCAATTCGGGCTCCAAATTGGGCTAGTTTTCCTGGGTTTAGGGTTTTTTAGTCCGCACCAGAACAAAATGTTCGTAAACCAGTGGGAATTGATATGTTGGTTTATTTAGTTAGTGCACACCCAAAGGGCTGCAGTCTTCGTGGTGGGGAAAAAGAGTTTTGGGTCTTTTTAAGCGAGAAAAAAAAATGTAACTTTAGGCTTTTTTTCTTTTTAGGCATCCGTATTTTAAATTTATGGAACTTAGCTTTTGGTGAGGACTAATGAAAAGGATTTTACATTTCTTGGGTTTTATTTTTAAAATTCAGTTTTCAATTTCATTGTTTTCTTAACCTGAAAATTCAAAAATTCTTTTGAGAAGCCGAAATTGAATTCAATTAAAAAATTCATTCGCAAAACTATACAATACAAGTTCAATATATCTAATTAAATCCTAACCCGATCCAATACGTGGCACTAATTATTTGTTCATGTAGCATGAAACTAAAATGTCCAAAGTAGTCCAGTAAATACTGCAGACACCAGGGAATACTCCCCAATCCCCTGAATGAACAACATGTGGGTAGAATCTGAGGGGGATATCTTCAAAGTAACACAATTCAATTGGTTCAAAAAAAGCAAAAGATAAAGATGTCTGCGAACAAGAACAACACAACTTCGTTCTATTAAGATTTCCCAAAATGTTTACAGAAAAAGGAAATAGTGTATTATTGATTAAGGCCACAAGGTAAATCCATATAATAGCACTCAGTAATGTTTGCCTTAATTCTTGACCACTGACAATCCCTTTCATCCTGATTTCCAATACACAGCATTCAGATTGAATACTCAGCATTTCTTCCTATTCGCATTTGTACTGTATTAGACAAAGCTTGGTAAAAAGCAGAAACAAATGTAATACATTGTTATAAGTACTAGTTAATACTTGTGAAAAAACTATTTTCTAAGAAGAAATAATAGCAAATTTGTTTCAGTTGAAGAGTCCATAGTTTCAAATGGTGGGAAGGAGGTACTTTTATCAGCAAAATGTTGCCCATGATTGAAAGTCAAGTATTACGGACAGCAAACCAAGAAAATCACACTTTTCATATACTGGGAGATCCGATGAGAATCGAACCCACTAAAAACGTCCAGCAAGATTAGCTTGCTGATCATTGCTATACGACGACTGTCCTGATCTGGGTTTTTTTCCATATGATCTACTCGTTAATCCCAGTTGAAATAAATCCCGGATATATTTGGATTGAGATGCTTTTTTTTTATAGAAAAAGATACTGAATTCGTTTACTGGGAATGGTGCATAGTCTGAAACAATGGGAAGGAAGTATTCTTTTTAGCAAACCTTTAACCCCCTCCAGCCAGTAGAATAGTCCAGTGCTGCGAGCCACAAACCAAGAAAACCGCATTATTAATTATTAGGTTAGACTGTAAACCATTATTATTAATTGTTTGACTACTACTTACCATCATCTTAGTTTTTTGGTTATCTTATCTTATGTTATCACAACTTAATCAATTTACGACAGTGAGTAAACAGCGCGGATCGAAAATAAAGAACTGAAGGCCTGAGTTAAGTTGTGATAAAAGACAACAAAGGTAAATAGTAGTCAAAAAATTAATAAGGATTTACAATACTTATGATAAAATATAATACTTATCTAATAAAAATAAATGATAAAATGTAAGACATATTGTATGAGGAAAACACAATTAGCTAAAACAAATGACACCGAGAGAGAAAGATAATACCAAAAAAGCAGTGATTAATAATTAATAATCAATTAATAAATCCGTTAAATGCAAACAAGAATGAGCTTACCTTTCTTTGGTAATGTTGGCCTGTGACTAATGAAAAGCGATACTTGCAATCGCTCAGAGCGCAATCGAGACGACTGTGACATAGTTTTGGTTTGTAAACACGTGTACATTTCAGTTCCACTTGAGCGACAGCGCATAAAAATATAAATGTCACAATATCGTGTGGGCAGTCAATGGTACAATGGTAATTTTTCATTTAGAAAAAGAAATTTAGAGAAAAAATATCCGGTATAACTTTGCTTGTAAAATAGCTAACTATAAAAACTAGAAATTAAAAAACTGAATGAAAACAATAAAAAAAAAACAACCGATATCTACCTTTGCCAACGTAGATGAAAAGGTATTTGTATTCGGTCGCGTCTGTCTTTCCATTTGTTTTCCGTCTTTCCATCTGTCCATAAGATATCTCCAAAAGTACTCAATCAAATTTTGTGGACGGGTGGAGAATGAGGTAAGGAAGGGTTGGTTAAATTTTGGGGCGGATCCAGGGATATTTTCTTTTGACTGAGAGATATTTTCCCTTTTTTTTCATACATTTATGTATACGCTCATGACTGTCCACACGATATCTCCAACAGTTCTCAATGAATTTCAATGTAGTTTTGTGGAAGGGTGAACAATAGGATATGTAAGAAGTGATTAAACTTTGGGGCGGATCCATGCACAATTACTTCCCCTAACAATGGCGTTGGCAGAGGTATGAGCTCTCTGAATGGTTTCTAGATTTCGTTTGTAATTGTTCTTTCAAATGTCATACAAATTGGATGAAGAGTTACAATTACATATTTACTATTGTAATGCAATTTTAATACGATTTATTTTAAACGTAATATGAAAACTTTTATTGATATTTACTTAGCTTAATACGGCAAATGAGATCGTCGTGAAAATTTGATGTAGCACGATTATGTTGCGCTAATCGTTCAAGTGGTGTGAACATCTCTACCTTGAAAATCAGCATTCGAAATCCTGGCTTTTTACCTGGGCTCAGACATCGAAGAGTACACCGCTACCCCATTTACGAATCAGGTCATATCGGTTTCAGCCATTCTCAACGTTTTTTGGCCACAGCTTTTCACAGGTTCCAGGGGCCCCCGTCGAACAGGAATGCAATACGAACAGATAGACAGAAATTCCTTTAATATTATCTGTCTAAAGCCCCTTTTAGGGCCACCATGGGAGCCATATGGTTCTAATTGAGAATGACAGAATGAAAGGTGCTATAAATGTCTGCTCGTAATCTTGCGACACGTTTTTCCTAAAGCTTGGCTAGGGAATTGGAGGCGAGCTGCCAGAAGGCCACGGTGGTGCCATTAAGGGGGCCACGGTGGTGCCATTAAGGGGACCACGGTGGTGCCATTAAGAAGGCCACGGTGGTGCCATTAAGATCAAAACCACGGGAAGTAAACAAGAAAGAGAATCGGAAAACGATTACAAGACTTCTCCTAACAATGTTCATTTCTTATATTGTTTCTGAGTTTGTCTTACACTTGATATTTACTAAGTTTAATTTAGTACGGCACAAGGCCGAATAAAAAGGGGGACTTGCTATTCTGTCAGATTGTTGGGGGAATTTTAAAAAAATTAAATTCAAAACCAGGCGAAAAATGACGTGGAAAAAAATGTAAAAGTATCAATGAAAATAAATAAAGACATTTTGTTTGTTCAAATACTTATGCGCATTACTTTTTATAGGGTATTGCTCATAAGTATTTGAACAAGCACAAAATCTGTTTTCAATCCCTGAGATTGCAGGGGCCATTATGGATTCTGAGCAGAGGGAGAAAAAAAAATTTAACTTACTAGTATATAGCAATGTGAGTCCACTTTTTGAACAAGATTTCATAAGGATAGAAACAAAAACATTTTTTTTTCCATTTAACAATTTAATTCATAAAACAAAACATTTTCAAGAAAATTAGCATTCAGAACCACAAAACGTGACTAAATGCATGCCTTGTTATGTTGATTGCAAAAAATGTGTCTCTTCTTGCGTAATGTACCTGGTTTTAACTCTCAAACCCAAGCGATTAGAAGTAAAATGACTGTTTGTTCAAATACTTATGACAGGTACTGTAAAACAGTGATAACGAGCCTCATAATATTGAAGAAATAAGGATATGTTACACCGAATCCGCAATATTGCCTAATTAGCGAATAAAACTATGTATTTACTTATTTTTTGATCATATAAACATTTGATTGTAAAAAAAAATAGTTGTTTTTATCCTTGTTTTGTTTAATAAACCTTTGATCAAATTAAAACTCCGTATTTATTTAGTTTTTGTAAAAAATAAAAAATAAATACGTAGTTGTAGGCAATCCCGCGAATTCAGCGTCACATATACATAAGACATTTCAATGCATGTCTCTTGTGAAATAAGTTCGAATGCATATATATAGTATAATTATTTCACTGATGTTCTATAGTAACATAATTAACAATGGATTTATATTATACATGTCATGTCAGTAACGCTTGCATCAAATTCTGATCACTCAATGTACAACATACAGATTAAGTTCCGAAGCTTGCATAACAAATATTTGGTCAAACGTCAGTGTTTAATATACGAACCTTTATTCGGTCAATCTAATCTCGCATCCTTGATGTTGACACAGCGTTTCGGCTGAATCATTCTACAGCTTTTTTCAGGTGTAATATGTAAATCCACAAGGAAAGAGAGTTTAAAGATCGGTGTTAATCATCAAATTTTCCCCCTGCCACCAGGAATATTTTTGTCAGTGCAGAAAATGACTAAAGGTAAACGGGAGGGTGATGGAGTAGCATTAAAGTCAGTGGACATCGATAAGAAAAGTAAAAACCTTACCTACATATGCATATGCAGTTAGTGCTAAAATGCAACCGTGATCATTTTCTTCCTACTACCAGAATTTGCTGTATCACTATAAATGTAATCATTAGAGCGAATAACAGTTTTGACATAGTTGTTTGATAAATCCTGCCTGGGTTACACAAAGGGATGATATTGTTAATAATAATGTAGACGTGCAACTTTCTCCGTTCACCAACCCAAAAAGTAGCACACCCAATTCCTCGCTCACTAACACTATTTACAAAGCTGCATATTGATTCATCGAGAGCATCAAACAAAAAAAGGTGCACACCCAAT
>VCCN01005986.1:6789297-6802981 GCA_006491835.1 Architeuthis dux | reverse complement strand
TTCTTCTTCTTCTTCTTCTTCTTCTTCTTCTTCCACCTTTTTTTCTTCTTCCTCCCCCTCCTCCTCCCCTTCATCTTTTCCCTTTTCTCTGCCTCATTTTGCTTCTTTTCGTATTTCATTTCCCCATCCTTCTCTTGTTAGTTCTCACCTTCTACTCCTACTTTTCCGCCTTCTTCTCTTTCCTTTTCTTCTTCTTCTTCTTCTTCTTCTTCTTCTTCTTCTTCTTCTTCTTCTTCTTCTTCTTCTTCTTCTTCTACCACCCCATTCTCCCACTTTTCGTTTTACTTATCCTCCCCATCGTTTCCCTTTTCGCCACCTCATTTTTATCTCTTCGTCTTTTTTCTCGTTTTTCTTTTCCTGTTCGTACTATTTGTTGATGATGATGATGATCATCATCTTTGTCCCACCTTTTCCCTCTCCTCCTCTCTCTACTTCTTTTCATCTTTCTCTTCTTCATTGTTCCTTTCTTCCATCTCTCGGCCTGATTTTTTTTCCTCCATTTTTCTTCCTCCACCTTCTTCTTCTTCTTCTTCTTCTTCTTCTTCTTCTTCTTCTTCTTCTTCTTCTTCTTCTTCTTCTTCTTCTTCTTCTTCTTCTTCTCCCATTCCTCTCCTTCCTCCTCCTCCCCAGTCCCTTTCTTTTCCTTCTTATTCTCACCTCTATCCATTATCTGCGAACTGCATTATACATTAATCATAACATTCTCATTTCATAAAGATGTCTAGTTCGTCAATGCATTCAATTTCCATCGGCGCTGTTACATGTCACCTAGTCGTCATCGATGCAGTTGTCTCACTGAAGTGGCCAGGCCTAATGAATACGCGTCAATGATCGCCGCAGGTGATGTGCTCTTTACTCGGCAGATGGCACCACATTTGATTCACCGGTCAATCTTCCTGCTTGCGTTAATTCCCGGTAAAAATCTAATCGAATACAAATTCACTTAAAACCTGAATGGGGGTGAGAGGAAGAGGATACTGAAATACTGAGTGATGAAAAGAGAATTAAATGAATATTATGAATACATCGTAGAAACTAACCTGGAATGTAAATTTTTAAAAATGTAAATACCAACTTCAATCAAATAAACTCATAATTTCTCTCAGTCCGTATTTCTCAGGAATTGAAAATTTTTCAATTTCACACAATGTCCTCTTCTTGCTTTTTTTCTCCTGCGCATGCGTGTGACTCCAGAAAACAAAACAAATAATTCACTTCTCTTTCTTCACTCTCTCACATATGTACAGTTAATATACATCTTTTCTCTTTTTCACTCACACATCATCTCCTTTTCCTTTTCACATATTCTCTATCTCTATTAGACAAGTCGATTAGTGACAAAAAGGCCATATTTGTGCATTTTACTTTACAGGCACACAAGTATGGCTATTGCAAGTCTTTTACTGGGTGGAAGAACTTTGGTACTGCTCCCTGATAGCAGATGACGTCACCTACATGTTCGACACTAGGGTGGCGCAATAGGCTTCACTAAAATGGTAATATCTCTGGTTCTAATCTATATATCTTTATTCTATTTCCAGATACAGACTCCTGAGAACATTCTCTGAATATAATCTATTATTTCTCCCAACGAGGTTGGAGAGGTATATGTATTTGGTCACGTCTTTCCGTCTTTCTTTCTCGTTCGTTCATGTTCGTGACTTAACTGCTCTGTGGAATCCTATCTGTGGAATCTAAGAATGGCAACTTTGTTATTCATAAAAGTAAGAATGTATCATCAGGAATTACTATTGATGAAGGACAGGAGCAGAATATTGGACTTCTGAATGGAACTAGTGGAGTCATCGGTCTGACTGAAAACCAATCTGCATTCAGGAGCTGGAAAGTTGTTGCTCTGGGACTGGTGAGCATCGTCGAAGAATTTGAAGAAAGTTTTGAGGATGATCAAGCATATAAAGATATACAACATCTTGAGCAAACTCATTCTGTACAAGAGACATTCCACTACCAGGTCTCATCTTTGGTGGCAACTATCAAAGACATGGGCAATCCATTTGAAGAAAGCAGCAATGATCTCCTTGTGTTACACTCTAGAGATATTGTAGATAGTAGAGTAGTCGCCAGAGTGAAAAATGTGGAATATATTGGTCACAAAGGATACAATGAGTTTTGTCAAAATCGGTTCATAGACAGACCAAAGGCAGTGACAGATGTAATATCTCAGAACAACATTGTACTATTCAGTCACATGAGAGATACACCAAAATCAAAATCCTCACTACAGTTGGCTGCACTTCAAGATTATTGTGATCTGTTAGCATGCCTGTATATCTCCTGTAAATCCAGATCCATTAACCTTGATGACTTCTTCATCCATGAGAATCATTCATACCCACCATCTCTATCAGATCATGGTAACCTGAGGTTTTGCAATAAGTCTGATATACTCACATGTCTTGAGAGTCACATATGCCATGTTTCAGATTCACCACCAGCAGTCACTGTGATACTTGATGGGCCTGCAGTGGTTCACAAGACTTTCAATGACTATGCTACATATGTGTTTGTCCCATACATCAGAAAGCAGCTTCACCTTGTTGATCTAGTTTGGAATATCTATTGTGCAACAGTTTAAAAGCATATACACGTCTGAGGCGAGGATGTGGCGTTAGACGTAGGGACATTGGAAAAACCAAAGTTCCACAAAAAGAAAGAGTTGTTTGCTTTTCTTAGTGAAGTAGTTGTGCAGACCGTTCATGGTGATGTTTAGATGTATGTCACTGAATGTATTATGCCACCCAGCAGGTGTTAATTATCTGTCTTCCTGTCAGCTGTTTAAGAAACTGACAGAAGGATCATCATCCATGCAGCTGATCCAGCAAGTATGGGCAGCAAGGTCATCCCGATAAGAATAGTTAATACTGATGTTGTTGCACTTGTAAGGGCATATTTAAGGTATGGATTGCCCTTGGCACAGGCATGATCTTCTACTACATTCCTCTCCATGACATTGTTGTAACACTAGGGGCCGCTAAAGCAGAGTCACTGCTGGGGTGTCATGCATTTACTGGCGGTGACACAGTGTCATCATTCTATAGAAGGGGCAAAACATCAGCCTGGGATGTATGGAAAGTCTCCCTTGAAACAACAACATTCAAAGAAATATCAACAACATGTACAGGAATTTCTTCTGAGACAGGTTTATTATCCTCACATATGACAGAACAAGTGCTGCATCTAGCATCAATATTTGTAGAAAATACCTATTTACAAGAAAGGGAAAAAACATCATAAAATCACTGCCATCAACCAAGGCAGCGCTGGTTAGATGTTTATCTGAATGCTACAGAATGTGAGTAAAAGTATGAGTGCCTTCAATTCATCATAATCTATTGGATGTAGACAGACATGAACGTGAATTATGTTGCATTTTTATGTGCTGCAGAAAAACTAAAGATGTCACCAGAGAACAGGAAAATGTAATATTGATATATTTTGTTAACTAGTGTAGAAGTGGAAGTAAAACCATTTATAAATCATTTTTTGTTGCTTTTTCTATGCGAATTTGTACTGTTTGGGAATGTTCCCAAGAAATATTAGTCGAATCAATTCAATGTCATTAAATTATATTTAGAGAATGTACTCAGAAGTCTGTATTTGCAAACAGAATAAAATATATAGATTAGAACAAGAGATATGATCCTTTTAGTGAATCCTATTGCGCCACCCCAGTGTCGAATAAAAGTGCTTCCACCAACAAAAGACTTGTAATGATCATATGTATATGAATGCCAATTTTAGTGCTTGTAAGGAAAAGTGCAGAAACATTTCACTAATCGATTAGACTATATACGCACTAATATGCACAACACATTCATTTTGTTTCACAGTTTCTCTCCCCTTCTCTCACTATTTCTCGCACCCACATATTTGTAATTCATTTTTTTACACAAACGCAGGTTTTGATCACTGGAATTATATTCTAAATTAGTCAATTTTACGTCTGTATTTTTTTAATGTCATATTTAAGACTAACATTTTTTTACAATGGCGTTTTGAGTTTGATGAATTGAAATATTTCCAGATACAATTGTTGAAAGAAATAATCATCTTTCGATAGTTCATAATCTAATATTTTTGTACAGATTGGAAAAGACTTAACAATACAAATCCAGCCATTAAATGTGTACGCATAACATCTTTGTTATTTTCTTTCCACTCATGCTTCTTCTTCTTCTTCTTCTTCTTCTTCTTCTTCTTCTTCTTCTTCTTCTTCTTCTTCTTCTTCTTCTTCTTCTTCTAATGTGTGATGATCACACGATGAGTCAAATATCGTTTTTCATCAAATCAACGTAATTAAGCAACGTTGAGGTTAGTAATTATTGCGGACAGAGACCAAGCACTTACAGGTTTGGATAAAGTGGCAAAACTGAGTAATACTGCCTCGAGATTCTACATCAGATAATATATGCACATTAAGACGGTCGGAGAATAGACTGATCAAAACATAATTAAGAAAAATAAAGAACACCCATCCATCCATCCACACATCCACACATACCTACATGCATATATATGTCTATGTACGTATATCTACCATTATTTTGCAGTAGAAACAAACCGCTGTATTCATGTTTTTATTCTTAAAAAGCTACCCAACTTTTATCAAATGTTGTAATTAAAAATCAATCAATGTTATAATTAAAAAACGAAGTAGAGTCAAGTTATTCATCATAATAAAATATTATTGGAACAGTTTTCACTAGTACGCTTATCTTTGCATAATGCGGTATGTATTTAAGTATTCATTTGTTGTTTCGCTCGCTTTTTTTCGGTTGATGCACTCCCCGGGCTTCACTGATCTTCTGCAGAATGTTGCTGTGAGACAATGAAGAAATATAATTTAAACACTTGCCATTGTCTTCTTGTATGACAATGAAAGAAAGTCATTTAAACACTTGCCATTGTCTTCTTGCTTGACAATGAAAAAGAGGTCATTTAAAAATTTGCCATTGTCTTCTTGCTTGACAATAAAAAAAGGTCATTTAGACACTTGTCATTATGTTCTTGCATGACAATGAAAAAAGATCATTTAAATACCTGCCATTGTCTTCTTTCATGACAATGAAAAAAGGTCATTTAAACACTTGCCAATGTCTTCTTGCTTGACAATGAAATAGGTCATTTAAACACTTACCATTGTGTTGTTGCATGACAATGAAAAACTGTCATTTAAACACTTGCCATTGTGTTCTTGCATGACAATAAAAAAGGACATTTAAACACTTGCCATCGTCTTCTTGCATGACAATGAAAAATGATCATTTAAACACTCGCCATTGTCTTCTTGCATGACAATGAAAAAAGGTCATTCAAACATTTGCCATTGTGTTCTTGCATGACAATGAAAAAAGATCATTTAAACACCTGCCATTGTCTTCTTGCATGAAAAAAGATCATTTAAACACTTGCCATTGTCTTCTTCAATGACAATAAAAAAGGTCATTTAAACACTTGCCATTGTCTTCTTGCATGACAATGAGAAAAGATAATTTAAACATTTGCCATTGTCTTCTTAAATGACAATGAAAAAAGATAATTTAAACACTTGCCATTGTCTTCTCGCATGACAATGAGAAAAGATCATTTAAACACTTGCCATTGTCTTCTTGCATGGCAATGAAAAAAGGTCATTTAAACACTTGCCATTGTCTTCTTAAATGACAATGAAAAAAGGTCATTTAAACACTTGCCATTGTCTTCTTAAATGACAATGAAAGAAGGTCATTTAAACACTTGCCATTGTCTTCTTGCATGACAATGAAAAAAGGTCATTTAAACACCTGCCATTATCTTCTTGCATGACAATGAAAAAGGGTCATTTAAACATCTGCCATTGAAAAAGGGTCATTTGGGGATAGGATATTTTAGGAAAATCTTGGAAATGTCTTTGAAGTTTACTCAGCGCTTTGTTGCTTGTGCAATCAGTCAAATGTAATACTTTGTGTAGAAGCCTTAGGAAACAATCGGAAGGCCATTCAAACACTTGCCATTGTCTTCTTGCATGACAATAAAAAAGGTCATTTAAACACTTGCCATTGTCTTCTTGCATGACAATGAAAGAAGGTCATTTAAACACTTGTCATTGTCTTTTTAAATGACAATGAAAAAAGATCATTCAAACACTTGCCATTGTCTTCTTGCATGACAATGAAAAAAGATCATTTAAACACCTGCCATTATCTTCTTGCATGACAATGAAAAAGGGTTATTTAAACATCTGCCAATGAAAAAGGATCATTTGGGGATAGGATATTTTAGGAAAATCTTAGAAATGTCTTTGAAGTTTACTCAGCGCTTTGTTGCTTGTGCAATCAGTCAAATGTAATACTTTGTGTAGAAGCCTTAGGAAACAATCGGAAGCTAGGAGAATGGGTTCCTCAAACGCTGACCGATGTTCGTTTCCATGAGTTTATTATGAAAACGAACATCGGTCAGCGTTTAAACACTTGCCATTGTCTTCTTAAATGACAATGAAAAAAGGTCATTTAAACACTTGCCATTGTCTTCTTAAATGACAATGAAAAAAGGTCATTCAAACACTTGCCATTGTCTTCTTGCATGACAACGAAAAAAGGTCATTTAAACATTTACCAATGTCTTCTTGCTTGACAATGAAAAAGGTCATTTAAACACTTGCCATTGTCTTCTTGCATGACAATGAAAAAGGGTAATTTGGGGATAAGATAAGATAAGACTGGTAATACAAATGGATTCATTGCATGAAATCGTAACGAAGAAAATCGTGGCTAGATTGAGGACAGCATTCAACATCTAAACCGAAACGGAATCTACTGAGAAGAAATTGCTTGTCCATGTTTGGTGTAATTCAAAGAGAATTGTTTATTCTGAGTTGCTGTAACAAGGACAAACTCTCATGTGTATTATTACAGTGAGCAATTGGCGCGTTTGAATCTGAACAGAAAATATTTTTTCTAGACAATGAAGTCGACTGGCGATTTTGCTGCATGACAACGTCCGTCCTTGCGTTGTAAATGCGATGAAACAAACGATCATGGAGCTGGTATTGGAAGTTCTCCCACATGCGGCGTATTCTTGGGACGATTTTAACTTCAAACTTTGTTTCATTCCCTGCAATACTCTTTGTATGGTCAGTAGCTCAACAGTTTCCAGATACTGAAAGATTCCTCAAAGAATTCATTAAATTCAATGTTTAATCGTTCTTCCATGATGGTGTAAACAATTTAGCTGAAAGGTGTGGTATAAACAGCTATGGAAAATACTATGATGACTGAATGATGATACTATGAGTTTATCTGAATAAAAGATTTTGCCAAAAGAAATCCGGAGATCGTATCATCACCCTAATATAACAACGCATGCGTAAACACACACAGGCGCGCGCGGGTGCATATGTGCACACACAGATATCCAAATAGAATTGAATAAAAGAATCTATTTTGGTTGGCACTGACATGAGCGATTTAAAAAAAATGACTTTTCTCTTAATTATCTATCTTTGAAAATAATATATCCTGTTTTTAGGGTTGCTTAATCTTTTTTCCTTTGTTTTATTTTAGAAATAGTGTCATCATCATTATTTTTTCTTTATATGCCTTGCATCAGATCCTATATTCCTTAATTGACACGTTCACAAGAATTCAAAATATACTTTAATAAATAAAAGAAAGAAATAAAGAAAGTAAGAAAGAAACGACAAATTAAAATCAAACCAGAATAGGTTGATCCGAACATATGAACTCGTTCCCTGTACACATTTTTCGGTTATTTGCTTCGCTGAGACAATCGAATTAACACGTTAGAATAAACGTAAATCATTCTTCATTTCGTTTTCTTCACGGGTCAGCATTTTATTGGCTCTACGCACAGACCTTTGTCTTTCACTGGCTGAGGTTGCAAATGTCTCTCTCTCTCCTATTCGTTCTTCCCCACTCGTGTCTCTTTTAGTTTCTCTCTGGGCAAATCTATGCACTTCCTTCACAGTTCCTTTATTTCTCTAGAGCTTCCTTTTTTCACTCTTACATTGACGCTTTTCTGGTTGCTTTTTGGTGTAATTATCATTGCTCTTCTTTTTAGGCTTTATTATGATTATTATCATTAATATTATTAGTATTATTTTCTATTATAATTCACTAAATGTCTGTCCAGCTGTCCGTATGTGACAGCCTACCTCAGAAACCACACAACATATCCTCATGATATTTTCTGTGTGTACTAGTGGGACTCCTACGCACGTTTTTAGCAAGTTAGTTTTTGAAAATTCCCAAACTCTCCAAGTCTTTAGTCGGAGGTTCGATTTACAATTTAAGTTTTATGCTAAACTGGGCCCTTACTTTGTGTCCAACTGCGTTCGCGCTTGCCTAAAAAAATTATATTACTTTAATTCATCAAATGTCTCTCCGTCCGTCTAGGTTGGCATGATTCAAGGACGGCTAGAGCTATGGCCACCTAATTTGTATGTGTACTAATGGAACCTCAGAGCCTGTTTTCTGCAAATTATTTTATTTATTATTATTATTAACACATTAAATTATAAAACCCACCAACAAAGGCCAGCAAGATTAGCATGCTGACCATTGCTATACGACAGGCATCCTGATCTTTTTTTCACATGATTATATAGCATAGTTTGGTATCAGATCATCAATTATGGGAGATCCAATGAGGTCTGAACCCACTAACAAAGGCCAGCAAGATTAGCCTGCTGATCATTGCTATACGACGTGTGCCCGGATCAATTCTTTTCATATTATTTATTAACATAGCAGTTTTGTATCAGACCATCAATAGTGGGAGATCAAATGAAAATCGAACCAGCTAACAACTGCCAACAAGATTAGCTTGCTGAAATGGTCTTCCAAATACAAATTTGGATGACCATTTCTGATCAGACCGACGCAGATGCGATGCCCGTGGCATTGCTTTGTGTAGTCTGTGCCAGTGGGATTGGGGTTCGCCCTGTGACCAAGTCGAATGCTCTTATGGCCTCGCAACAATAGTTGCGAGAAATAAAGAGAACTTTTGAAGAAGTTCCTGCCCCACACGGTTTCATGTTATTTATTTATTAACATTGCAGTTTTATATCGGACCATTAATAGTGGGTTCGATCCAATGAGGATCGAACCCACTAATAACGATCAGCAGTTTTAGCTTGCTGAACCTTGCTATACGACGTGATGCATTTTTTCCCCATGTGATCTACTCGTTAATCTTAGTTGAAAAAAAAATCACGGATATATTTGGATTCAAATGTTTGTTTGCTTTTAGAAAAAATACTGAATTCGTTTACTGGGAAGAGTGCATGCTTTAAAACGCTGGGTAGGAAGTATTTTTCAGATTTTTTCAAATGTTGACCCCTCAGTGGAAGTGTTCAGTGTTACGGACAGCAAACCAAGAAAATCACACTGTTCCTTTTAGAGTATTATTATTATTATTATTATTATTATTATTATTATTATTATTATTATTATTATTATTATTATTATTTCATGCACTTGCATGTTCACACCAGATCACTGGTGTTATTGAGTGACAACAAAGTCTCTTCAAATCTCCAGCACACCTTTCTCAGTATCCTCGCAGAGCCTAGTACAGCTGAGATCTGGAATGTCTCAACCCTTCCTCGAATTCCCAATTCATCCCATCTCAATAAAATCTAGTTTTTCTGTCACGTATGTATTAAAGTTAAGAGAGTGAAATAATGAGATTGTATAGGTGTAGCTATGATGATAATGATGTTAGATCGGCCATGCCTTAATAATTCAGCAGTAGTATTTAACAGAAGAGGACAGAAGACTTATTGCAGCAGCAGCAGCAGCAGCAGCAGTAGCAGTAGCAGTAGTAGCAGTAGTAGTAGTAGTAGTAGTGATTATGACGTTAGATGTGCCATTTCTTCTTTTCCTTCTCGTCCGCGTCCTAACTAATATTATATTCGGTACTTGTTGAGTTTTCTCACCAGTAGTATCTGGTAGTTCTTCCTAGATATCAATTGACAGCAACTTTTCTCAATTCTCCAGCACTCTTCTCAGATATTCAAACTGATTTTAGGAATGCTGCTGTCTGATTTCAAGGCTCATTGGAACAGTTCCAGGTGCGCCAATAATGATTGGGTACAATCGTGACCTTCATATTCCACAATTGTTCAGATATTTTTCTAGCTTTTCACTCTCTTTAAATGTCTGTGGTTTGGCAGCATCCACAATCTGACAGATCTTCTTCTCTTTGTTAACGATGACATTTCCCCTTTTTCTATTCTCTAGTTTCCGGTTTGTGTTTATAGTCTTGGGCTGCATGGCTAAATCTTACTCGATTGCACAATTCCCCGTGGGTCACCATTCCTACCAAGTCATGTCTACTTTTGTCTACATTTTGAGCTAATTTGCAACATTCACTTACCATATAAGTGATTATTTGAATGAAAGAAGGGAAAATGTACGATTATAGAATGTCGTAATAGTTGTGATGAAAGTGTTACACTTGCAATTTGTTATTATTGTTCTTGCAATCATCATCATCTCAAATATCTTGTCAATTTCCTCTTCCTCCTCATTATCCGTAAAGTTGTCCTCATCAGTATTTAAAAACAAGAGTACTCTGCATTAGAATCGGGGGGAAATGCCTGATGTTACGTTATGGTCAGTAGTACCTGTAATTAGGTTTAATTAAAGCCCGCAGTTTTAATTTAATTAAGTTAACACCAGAAAATTAAAAATTTTCTCACGGTCAGAAAAATGGATATATTTCTTCCCAGACCGCCTGAGGTCAAAATTGGATGCTCGGCACCGGTCTTGGCCAGAAAGGAATTCGGGAGTTGGATACCCAAAAACACATTTACCATTGGTTGTCGTCAGAAACGCTGGCAAAGCAAAATGATGACGGCTGGGAAAGGCCAATTTAGTAATGTGATGGATGAGTTATCGGCTTCTCAGCATAGAGATTAAGATAAGTACATTAGCTTAAAGTGACCGCGGTTGGAGTAGGAATGACACTCCGATCAAAAACAGATGTTTGGAGGCGTAGAACCCGGAGTGGGCGTGCCGTGGATGGAGGTGTCAAAAAGAGGTGGGACTAAAGTCAACAGGCAAGCTTAAAATAAGGGGCCAATTTGATTGTCAGCCAGAAAGGGTAGACGGTCAGTCGGCGCGCGTGGCCTCGACGCGTGTGAAGTTAAGTACCCGTGAGCAACAGATGCCCTAAGTTCATCAGTCCCTTTCTTTCTCTTATACCGCAAACAGATCGGCCGCGTGTTTTGTTCGTATATGTTTTGAAAACTGCTACGGCTGTATTTGTCTGTTTCACGTGACTAGAACTTACGCCGGAATAAAAACATTTTGGACTCAAAACATGGCGTTTGTCTGTCCTTCTTCTGTGCAAGTCCTGCTTCCACTGAATTGGATGCCGCATGTTACGCAATGGTAATGGCCATTACGCAACACTTAGACATGCCATTTATTCTTTAAAAGTAAGTAAAGCTAAATGGATTATACACCCGGTTTCTGCTGCATGCGTCAGCTTAGTGATCCTTGCAAGTTTCAAGTCTGGTTGAGACCAGGACTTTATTCTTACAAGTTTGTATGACTATACCACTTGGCAGGATGCAAGTCCACCGAAGAGATACTTCCACCCTAATCACACAGCTTAGGGTGTACTCAATTAGCTGCTGAGTGCACAGGGAAAATTGTCCTAATGAAGAGTTTTCCACACTCTTCGCTCATGTGCGAGGCAGACGTGCTAAACATTACACCATCTGAGCGGACTTTATTCTTACAAATAGTTAATCCCCGTGAGAAACCTTTTATTTAATCCATAAGTACCCAGACCCATTTCTACTTGAAGGAACATTATGTGGGATTATGGGTAGGAAGATTGACACACAGTAACGTGATTGCACTAGGATGTTCATTAAATGTCACTTAGTGCACCTCCTGCGTTAAAATGAAGGATAAAATATAATATTATATAAGAGACTGTCCAGATCAATTAAATTGTATGTGACACCGGTATTACAGTGGGTTCTTATGGGTTAAGAAAATAAACTACTGAACTTCAATGGAATAGTCCTTCGTTAGGAGATATTTTTATCAGCCAAATTGTTACCTTTAAGTCAAATAGTCTATTGTTACTTAAGAAGATAATTAATGATCTGCAAGACGATCTTGCTAACTATTGTGCTATTGCAGGCGCCTGGTAGGTATTTACATACTAAGATTAGCTTAGTTTAACACAGAACTACAAGTGGAGCATCTGGTGGGGATCGAATTCACTACACTAGCGAATTAGTATGTGAGACGTTCGTACTAACCATTGGGCTACGGTATATCTACCATGATATATGCATTTTTTTATCTGATCTCTTAGCGTCGTTTAACTTCCATTACTAATTTCATATTATCAAAATTATCATCATCCTTCTCCTCGGCTTCTTCTTGATGTGTTGAATGTAACTGTTTTTTAATTTGTATATAATAAATAATATTAATATATGCCGAACATAGCTTTGTACGATACAAAGCCACACGTTTGGAGCACTCAGTGAGGATTGAACTTATTACGCTAGTAATGGCTTGCTTGGTTAGCTTGTTAACACATATTCCGCGGCAAAGCGGCCTTCTTGAAGTAATTAGCGAATCAGTCTGCAAGACAAGCTTACTGACTTTCATGCTACGGTAGGCGTCTAATAGGTATTTACTGGGCTTAATTTAGTCGAGCACATAGCTACAAGTATAGAGCACCTAGTGATGATCTAACTCACAACACTGGCCAATTGGCCTCCGAGACGAATTTGCTATCGTGCTACGCTAGGGGCCTAATATACTAAGATTAGCTTAGCCTGGTATATAGCTACAAGTGTGGGGTACCTAGTGAGTCTCACTACATTAATGAACTGGTCTACGAGAGAAGCTTGCTAACTCTTGTGCTATGATAGTCGCTTAATAAGTATTTACTAAGCTTTTCTTAGTCTGGCACATAGCTACAAGTGTGGAGTACCCAGTGAGGTTCAAATTCACTACACTAATGAACTGGTCTACGAGAGTAGCTTGCTATCTGTCGTGCTACGATAGACACTCTCTCACCATGAATATATACTCACCTTTTCTGTCCGTCTCATTTGCTCTTCATCAACAAGAGTACATTATTAAACTTATCATCTTTCCTCTTTGTCAGCGGTTTCTTCTTGATGTGCTGAATGTAACTGTTCTGTTCGAATATCATAATGAATATTGCATCAATGAGTCAAATACCACCGCCAGAGAGCAAGATGGCCGACAACGGAAGCCCAGTGCATTGCAGTGTGTGTCTTTTAATGAGTTCAATGCACTTCTCTACCTAGCTTGTCCCAAGAGAACAACATATATCAAAATAATTTCCAGTTGTATGAGTTTCCTCCTTACGAATTGATGGATGATCACCATTTTTCATCGTATTAAAATAGCAGCCTTCAATGATGTTTTCTTTTCTTCTTCCTCTTCGTCGCATTATTCAACCTCTTTTGCTTTCGTTCTGCAGCGACGTGGTGTTTACTGACCTCCGTGTGGCTTGACGCTCCTTAAGCCAGTGACTTCCGAATTATGAAGCCGTCCATTAACTGAGTTCCTGTGCAGTTGTCCAGGAGAGGCCGATGGTGGTTACAGTCCAGCTGCAGACGCAGAGAGAGAGAGAGAGAGAGAGAGAGAGAGAGAGA
>VCCN01005986.1:6652229-6662455 GCA_006491835.1 Architeuthis dux | reverse complement strand
ATATATATATATTCTCTCCGTTTAGGCTCTCTTTATACATCTGAATAGTACTAAAATATAAGTATAGACACCGATAAGGTGCATTAAATAATTGTATGAATGTCCCAGGTTATCATAAAGGGCGATCAAGGTATTAAATTTAATAAATCTCGTAACTTATAATAATTATAGTTTGATCGGAGTAAAGGTTCTGTTATCGTTATTTTCTTACATATCAAATACTATTTCAAGGGTTGTCAATGAATTCCTGTGGATTTCAAACAATCAGAGATCGGCTTTTCCAATTTTCTCTATGTAAGTAAGGCCGATTATTGTTGTGCCAAAGGAAGCAGAAGTTTGCGTTGTTTCTTGTTCTCTACGATATTGAACATGTATCAAAATTGGTCACTTTTGCCAATTTTGTGTGGGAAGTCGAATGTCCCCGACCCAATCAAGCAAAAAAAGTGATTGGTTAAATATTGGATCTACCAGCAAAGATTATTCGAAAGTCGTCCTCGTCGTAATTGATTTTGACAGTGAATATATGAAAAGGAAACGTCACTTTCCAGCCGAGCGGTTTCTTTATGGTCGAGACATTCTGTTGCAATAACAGCAACGGAGGCACCAATTGTTTAGAATGTGTTTTCTAACAAAGAACATCGAAGCAAAGAAAAGAAGGGAAAGATTCGTAAGACATATTTAAAAGTCTTGCAAGTTATTTGATTGCTTTTTTCACGTTTTGGGTGAAATAAGCAAAGATTTCTTGGCAGAAAACAGACGTCTCAAAGAGAATTCAATTGACCAAACACAGGATAGAGATTGAGTAAGAAGAAGAAATGAAAGAAAAAGGGGACGTCCGGTGCCGGTCATCCGATGTGTTATTAAGGCGAGTCCACTGATGGAGGTATGGAGCGAGCCAATGTCTGATGTTATAAGGCGAGTCCAATGACGAAAGGGATGTTGTGACGGATTGCGATCCAGAAATCAGAAGAAATAATACCGGAAATTGAAATGAACAGCCCTTGTATCATTTCCGCAGGCAAATATGACGTGCGTCTCTGTTGAAATCAAAGCTGAAGTTCTGGCCGCCAAGGTAAAGATCTGCAGACAAACATTTGCTCCTTCGTGGCGTTGTTCTTCGATCAACAAACGCGCCATCGTTCACGAGAACGCTGTCTCTTTTTCGTTCTTCCTCTCTGTGTTTTCATTAGAGGCTGGGGAAACGATGCAGCCGAACGCTTTCGGCTCGAAAAGAAAACACAGACAAAACAATGCGAAGAAAAAACAAAATGAAAAAGCAACCAGTCTCATTGCGCAAGCGCAGTACGAGTCAGACCGGGATTTTCTCGTTGAAGCAATGGCGCCGAGCAATTATAGAGATTGTCTTATGATAAAATCAGGGTCAGAAAATGTTTGAAAAAGGTTAATATAAAATTGATACAAAGTAAACATTTAATTATGCTATAAATTTACTCAATTATATACCTTGATAAAAAGAAGCAATATAGCATTTTTTTTTCTTTTTCGGTTTTTATCGTATCTCTTACTGAACGATGCCTAATTGAAATTCATATATAATTACTCCCATCAATGTTCATACTTAAAAGGGCGTTAGTTTTAGCTGTGATAAATGTTTTATTATAAAAAAATAATAATGAGACAGGTTATATTTTAATGAGTTTGTTAACAAGTTCTTGACATTTTTGCTTTACTTTAAGTATGAACGTGCTTATTTTTCTGTTTTTAAATCCCCGGAGAACCATGAACATATTTCATTTGAATTTAAAAGGAAAAATTCAGTATAAAGTGCTTAAAGATCGTTCTCTTAATCATCCTTTTAGGCAGGAAAGATTATTAACAAAAGAAAAAGTTTTTAAAATAAGATGCATTTCGAACGTGTCGGCCAATGTAATACATTTGTATGAATTTCAACTGATTTCATTACAGTGGTTTGATGGGTAATCATGGATTAGTTCAGAATCATTGAACTATCAACGTAAATTAATAAATAACGCAAGGATTATTGAATGGGATTATAATATACATCAAAATGCCGACACCATTTTTAGATGCGCAAAGCTTCTCTAGGAGCAATAGCTGTCACTGACTGACAAGTCGGCATAAGTAATAAAAGTTTATTTGTTTGTTCTTTTTTTAAAAATCAATTCTCGAAATCAAACTGTGACGTAAGAAGAAGCTAAGACATTCTTTTTAACATATCTCATATCGCGGTGGTTATTTTTTAACATATCCCATATCGCGATGTTTATTTTTTTACATATCTCGTGTCGCGTTGTTTATTTCTTTAACATATCTCATGTCGCGGTGTTTATTTTTTAAACACATCCCATATCGCGGTGTTTAATTTTTTAACATATCTCATATCGGGATGTTTATTTTTTTACATATCTCATGTCGCGTTGTTTATTTCTTTAACATTTCTCATGTCGCGGTGTTTATTTTTTAAACACATCCCATATCGCGGTGTTTAATTTTTTAAACATATCTCGTGTCGCGGTGTTTATTTTTTAAAAACATATCTCATATCGCGGTGTTTATTTTTTAAAACATATCTCATATCGCGGTTTTAGTTTTTAAAAACATATCTCATATCGTGGTGTTTATTAAACATTTAACTGAACTGTGTTTAAATAGCGCATCTATGGTCTACCTTTCAGGCTTGTTTCTCATATCAGCGACAACAGATTAAATACAACTAGTGCAAACAATGCAAATTCCATAGTGCAGCTTTGAAATTTACCACTGGAATTGGAAATAATTCATGTATGTCTTCATGATAAAGAAAAAAGAAATTATATGTATTCAAAGCTTTTAATAGGGGTCTAATAAAATGAATGAACTTGGAGGCTGCAAGCCAAGCTTTATTTAACTAAAAGAATCAGTTACAATATGGCGTCGTATATCATAAGCTTTTATAATATGGTCCACCCAGACCACTTCCGGTCGTATCATATGGTTCCGATTGTAGGTATGGAAACCCATACGCGCGTACTACTCATACTTCATATTAACAGTACAAGGGTTTTGTCCACTTATGAATTTATAATCCTGTCAAGAAAAATGATTGATTTGCAAGAACCTAACACAATATATTATTCCATTAGAATGCTCTGCTTAGCTTAGTATAGCAGAAGGCTAAAATAGTATTGGGTGTAGGAAGATGGTGTTGCATAATTATTACAAATGGGGAGGTTCTGCCTGCCTTGAAAAGCAACATTCGAAATCCTGACTTTTTACTTGTGTACAAAAATCGACCACTATTACTAGTGGCAAATACGCTACTACTTCAGCCACCACGTATGTCACTTATAATATTTGCTAAGCTTGTTTTAGCATGGAACAAGGACACCCATTTTGGAGCATTGGTGAAGATCAAACTGATTACAGTAGTAATGATCTGCAAGACTACTAGCTTGCAAAGCATTGTACCAACGAGGCACCCTTGAATATTTACTAAACTTAGGCGTGTGGCACAAGGCTACATAAGTGGGGTAAATTCCCTACAGTAGCGAATGGCTTGCAAGACAAGATTACTAACTATCGCTTTACGATAGGCGTTATCCAAGGGTAGACAACCTACGGTCCGACGCGATTTTGCCCGGCCCTCTGACAAATATTGGGATACTATGCTTACTTTTTATGTTTTAAATAGTATGCGTGCCTTTTTAATAGATTCAAAAGATGCTTTGATTGAAATAATTTGCGACTAAATTGACTTCCTTGATTATTAATTGATTTTCTAGCATGCGTTATTCATTGATTTGAGGCAAAAATATAACCAGATGTATTTTAATGGATAATTCTCATGTTTCAAGCTTGTTTTATGGCATTTATCTGGCCCACCGTCCACTGATTGCTAAGCGATCCGGCAGAGGCAAAACAGTTGCCGATCCCGGGCATAATCCAAATCTTCATTTTCTTGTTATCCAAACAACCCTTTTCATTAATATTTAAAACAATTTAGAGTGCTTCATTTTTTATTATGTAAGTGAAATATTCTATTGTTATTTAATCCATTAGCAAAATGTCAAATTATATTTTTGCGTTTCAGAACATATTTCAAATAAAGAAGAAACAAGTCTAGTTAATCACTCAATAGAAACCGTCATATGACCAATGTCTTTTGGCAGCATGTCATGTTGGGGGGTGATTACAAAATTGGAAAAGGTGATGATCAATGAATACGTTACTTCTCTCGCCTTTCGTCGGGTAGTGATCACTAAAAAGTCTGAATGTTCAAAAGAAAAACCAAAAACAAGCGGACACAAACTAAGGGATCAGTTTAGCATAAACCTATATTGTAAACCACCCACTTAAAACCTATTGGAGGGGGGGGGTTCTCGACCTGTACGCCAGCCAGACCAACTAAAAAACTGAAGAAACCTATTTTGACAGTTTTGGTGTCAGTTTGGTTGATGGTTTCTAATAAAGAAATATCTGACAATATAACAATGTTACAGTTTTCTTGCAATAAACTCGATTACTGTTGTTAGTAATTTCCAACAATATATTAGCGTTATAAAAATAAATTCTAAAATTCATTTTTCATTTATTGGAGAATAAAAATTATAAAAATATTATAATTTTCCTACGATAAAATCGCTGACTGTTGTTAGTAATTTCAAAAAATAATATATTTAGTATTATACATTCAATTGCCCTTATTCATATTTGACTAGTATTTCTTTCATCTTCTTCTTTTGCTTTTGATCGCAACTCTTTTAAATTCTCCGACCGTTACGTAATCAGCATAGATTGGAAATAACAAAACAGCTTCTTACAAGATTTTAACTTGTATACCTAACCTTTGGGAGCCTGTCAAACCGAGATAGCGCCTCGCCGATTAATCAACAAACGCTAACCTCTGGTCGTTATTTGAACTTGGCCATATATCTACATTCTTCCTTCTTTAATATTTTAATTCCGCGCCATATTGGTTGTTTATAACTTGCAGTACAGTAAACATAATTCATTCCCCATCTAGGCTGCTGCTTACTTAACGGTAGTTGTATGTAAAACGGACTGAAGATTGCTATAAAAACAACCATTAGATGAAAGATAAACTAGACAAAATTAATAATAATGTTTCATATGAGAAGTTTATAACTATTTTTTTTATAATTCTTACATTTCTTTCATGGCTTGATCGTGGTAAAAGTAACGTAAAGTTATCTATGGCTAAATACTGGTTGATAAAAGTTTATTCGAACCTTGTCGTTAGTTTGACGTTGTTTTTTTAATTATCATAAATAGAGTTTATCCATCCCAACAGAATCCATATGTAGAAAGTAAACTTATAGTCACTGTATTTGGCATAGTGTATGAACGTTGAGGAGGTGCGGGTCGCCTAACGGTTAGCAGCACGGAAAATAGAAACTCCGGTTTAGACAGTTTGCGTTCACCTCGGACAAATGCACTTTGGAAAGCCATGAATCGATCTCTTCTGCCACCGGCTATAGTTAAATAACAGGACAGATTGGGCTCTTCAGCCTTGGTTAGCAACTAGTCTAGGAGACGGACAACTCTGAATTCAAACCGGGAAAGTCCAACCCCTCGCCTCGAACGTGTTCCCGCAATGTACCGTTAACGGGACTCTGGTTAAGCTTCGACGGACTTAGCGAACCGGAAGTGGGTTATAATAAAATGTTCAAGTAAAATAGAGGAGAATAAAAAACGGACAGACGAAATAATGCGACCGCTGTCGCCACCTCCCCACGATACTTCGACATGAAGTGACGGATTAAAGCAAAAAGTATGAACCGTTGATAGGTAGGAAAGTTGTAGGATTAAGCTTATTAGAATATAAATCCGGGCATAATCCTCGAGTTTTAAAATTGTTAATACACATTATGTGGAATATGGACAAAAATATATTTGTTTTAATGTTGCCATAAGAAAATGATTTTATTGTTTCTTTAGAAATAAAAGAAACAGGTCTGGTTATTCAGTATAGAAACCGTCCGTCTTTGGCAGCATGCCGTGTTGGGGTTGATCAAATAAAAATATGAAAAAGGGGTGATCAATGAATAAGTTACTTCTCACGCATTTTGTTGGGCAGTGATCACTAAAAAGTCTGAATTTTCAAAATAAGGGACCAATTTAGCATAAACGTACATTACAAATTGAAGCACCATCTAAACCCTATTTTTGGAGGGATGTTGAAAAAAGAAAAAAAGAAACATTTTTCCTAGACATAATAAAGAGTAAATGTTGAATTTTTCAGCCCTCTAGCTCCATTGGTGCAGCCCGTATGCGTGATATATACATATCAATATTCAATATTCGAATAACCATCAAGATACTTTTGTTAATATTCCGATGTTTTCTCACATCATCCTAAAAATTCTATCCGATCTTTGTAACATTGTTTTGGTTGCTTCATTTGTTCAGTATATTTTCATTTTGATATTTGTTTCTGTTTAGTTGGTTGTTTATTTTCTTATTTTGCCTATGTGTTTACTGATATGAATAGATAACCTACGAGCATGCTCTTCGGATTTACCTTTATATCATAACCTTTATCTTGCTCACAGACTTCTTTACTAACTTTTGCCACGGCTCTATTGAGAACAGGAAAAACAGAACCAAGAACCGAGAAGTACAGTTCTAATTTTACCTTTTATTTTATTATTCTTACTTCTTCTAAGAACTAAGAACTAGTTCCCACTTTTAGTTTTTATATTCATTCTTAGTTCTTCTAAGAATTAAGAAGAACTAAGACCTAATTTCTAATCTTACCAATAATAAGAAAATATAATATTTTCTTATTCTTAGTTCTTAGAAGAACTAAGAAATAGCTCCTAATGTTACCTTTTATTTTCTTTCTTATACCTAGTCGTTAGTTTTTAGAAGAACTCAATTTACATTGTTATATTAATTAATTAAGAACTCAAGAACTAAGAATAATTAAGTTTACTTAATTATTCTTAGTTCTTGGGTTCTTTGAATGAATATCAAAAGTAAAATAAGAACTAACTAAGAACGAACTAAAGAACTAGCGGAGACTACTTATAAGACAGGTCTGGTTAGTTACTCAATAGAAACCGTCAGGTGATCAACGTCGTTTAGCATCGTGCCGTGTTGAGGGTGATCAACTAAAAATTGGAAAAAGGGGTGATTAATGAACAAGTTACTTATATTGTTGGGATCACGGAATTTAAAAAAAAACAATGCTACTGGGGACAAACTAAGGGATCAGTTTAGGATGGATTTGCATTGCAAATTAAACCACCCACTAACAACCTATTATGGGGGGCGGGGCGGGCGTTTTTTTTCTAGACACAATACGAAGTAAATGCTTAAATGTTCAATCCTCTAACAGCATCGGTATGGCTTGTACGCGCAATACATACGTAGCCATCCAGCCAGACCAACTTAAAAACTGAAGAAACCAATGTTGACAGTTTTGCTTGACGGTTTCTAATAATCTCTACTCAAAAATGTCTCCTTCCATGTAGAGGGAAACAAAGATATTTGAAGGCCCGTCGCCCAAATACACCCACATACGACGTCGGAGATGAAACAACTTGTTCCCTCTGTCCCTTCCTTGTACCTCTTTATTTATAATCTTTCTTCCAATTCGGGTTTCGTCGTTTTCTGTTGAGAGAGTTGTTTACTATATTTCTCTTTTGGTCGTACACCAAGGGACCGTTGTATTTCGCTTGTTGTCCAGTACATTAAGTACAAACTCTTCCCGGTTGTTTGTCGTCCATTCGTTCTTGATTCTCTCACACAAAGCTTTCATTAACCCGTGTTGATGACCCCCGGTTTGAAGTCGATCTGCTTCCCATATTTGCCGTACGTTATCCGTGACAGGTTCAGCCGATCTTATTAAGAGTCATGTGAGCGGGTTCATTGCAAGGTCGCCATGATCTCACCCTCAACAACACAACTTCCAACATAACGCACTCTTTAGTCCCTTTCACAATGAGGCTAACTGATCAGTTCTGGCTTTGTTCTGTCAGCGATGTCATCCAACTTGGCTTTCTTTTGCTTGCCGAATTACGTCGTTAAGAGATGGCTGCAAGAAACACCACGTATACGTCCCGGTCGAAATACCCTCCCCCCACCTTATTTGAATTCGATCTTCCTTCGCTTTCTTAGTTCAATTATTTATTGTTTTTTAAAATATTCTTTCTCCTTTATTAAGTAGATGATTAATCAGGCGTGAAAAGTAAAATTAGTGATTGATTCCTTCTGAACGCTTGTCTGAATTCAAATTTATTTCTGCAAATATGAATATATTGTCACTTGATTTAGGGACATGAATACGAGGTTGGGTATTATGTTGGAAAATAAATATTAGTTGTTTAAAATGAATGCTTTTTTCATCATCAGGCTTATTGATATACCTACATACACTAATTTCAAAATGATAATGACTTCATTTTATATAAGTATTGCCAATAAAATTAGTTGTAAACTTAAAGCACATTTAAGTGATGTATCTTTCGATAGAATAATTTAAATATATTTGTCTTTATGTAATATGTTGTCATAAACATCATCGTTACCACTTAATTGATTGACATCGCTCAAAATCAAGTCTTACACTTTATTTGTCAATAATAAGGTGAACTTATTTATAATGTTTTCGTATAAAAACTGAGGTAGTTGCAATAGGAAAAATAACGCACTTTTTCACCAGAAACAAGGGCGAATATCATGCAGTTCCATCAGCGTAAGTGGTCGTACACGCCAACAGCTTCTGTAGTTGGATGTTCAAAAAGTTCTGCTTACAATGCTATAAAGATCTGCAACACAATTGATGAATATTTGGATTGGTCTAGATATGGATATTCGAGGAAAAACACAATATGAATGGATAGGTATATTCACCGACTTTCGATGAGAAACAGGACATTGGCTGTTGTTGGTATAAGAAATGATTTAATCTAAAATATGATTTGCAAATAGGTGTAATCATCATAAACATCACATAAAACTCATTTTGGCTCATAAGATACGTGTCCTGCAAAAAGCCATACATTTCTTTAAAGAATAGGTGAGAACGCGTCCAGTTTGCCAAAGAGCACGGGAATTAGGACTTGGAACAGTAGTCTAAAGTGATATGGAATGACGAATCGAACTTTAACATTTTGTCTCATGGTCGGATGTACTTTAGAAGCGTGGGTAGACGTAAAGTAACACCTGCACTGCATTAGAGCAACGGTTAAATACGTTGAAGGGAGTGTCATTGTTTGGTGTTGTGTGCCTAGAAACGGTGTCGGTCCGTTGTATCGAATTAGGGGAATTATAGATAGTATGTTTTTCCTAGAAATATTGGCTAAGGTTATGCTAACATACATCCAAACTTATGTGAGTCAGTCGTGACATGTTTTTAGCAAGATAACGACCCGAAATATCCTGCCAGAATAATCAGAGCCTACATTACATACAATAACATTGAGGTACTGCGGCAATCGACCTAATCGCCAGACCTTAACCCAATGAAGAATTTATGGCAAAGGGCCAAAACTAACATCCGACCCAATAAGCCCACAAAGGCGAATGATCTCTACAATACCAGGGTAGAATGCTTGGGAAATTTTCATTGGAAGCAGTAAGGCATCTAAGTGCAGCGATGCACTTTATATGTGATACTGTACTAAAACTGTTGCTACCTTACTAGGTATAAGTATTTATTCTTATATTTACTCCTTTTATTAATGAGTACTTGATATTTAAAGATTTGCAGCTATCAGGAGTGTCTTTAAACTATTTGACGGCGGTATTTCTGATAAATTGGCATGATATT
This sequence comes from Architeuthis dux, assembly GCA_006491835.1. NCBI lineage: Eukaryota > Metazoa > Mollusca > Cephalopoda > Oegopsida > Architeuthidae > Architeuthis > Architeuthis dux. The sequence goes on along the minus strand of VCCN01005986.1, from coordinate 6,652,698 downwards.
ACTGTGCCTAAACTATCGACGTTAAACTACATATCAATTGAAAGAGTAATCACGCAGGTTAATCCGTGTGTGGTTTAGGGCAGGGCTTCTCAAACTGTTTCCAAAGAAAGTTTTTCGTGGGCCCTTTTGATGAAGAACATGGAAATTTTAGCAAACATTGAGTCGAACTTAATGTAACATCAATGTTGTCAAATGGATCATATGATTTAAACCAGGACACTATTGTGCGCAAGTCCTTGAAATCTCGTTGCATTCTGCTTTTACTCATGTCTACATGTTGCTCACTCGTTGTTTGCTTCAGCCCTGTCAGTTCAATCATAGCTTGGTGGATGCTTGCACATTTCTGCATACTATATACCCATAGTATACGAACAGATTCGGTTAAACCACGGCAACTGGCAAGTCCACCCCTAGATTTCATAGTCCGCATCATTATTTGCTTTATAGCCAAATCTGTCCAAACTTTAAA
>VCCN01005986.1:5925505-5935784 GCA_006491835.1 Architeuthis dux | reverse complement strand
GCTTCCACTGCAACCTTATTCGTATTAACGAAGAAGGTTGCAGTGGAAGCTAAGTAACGAATCACTAAAGCATATGGTAATGATCCAGTAGGTGCAAGCCTGTTTCCTGAATGGTTAGCGAAGTTTAAAAAAGGAGATTTTGAGCTCGAGGACATAGAAAACCCTAGCAAACAACAGAACTTAAAAACATGGATGTGAAGGACCTTTGAAGGAAGATGCAATAGAAATGCCTTCTTGTAGGGGTGGAGGGTAATCAATTAAAAAATTGGAAATGGGGGTGATCAATGACTAAGTTACTAAGTCTTTTGTTAGGAAGTGATCACTAAAGAAAGTCTGAATGTTCAAAATACAAGCGTTGATGATGCTGGACAGTAAATAAGGGACCAATCTAGCATAAACTTGCATTGTAAATTGAACCCCCCCAATAAAAACTTATTATGGGTGGGCTTTTTTAAAAAACAAAAACAAAAAACGTTCCCACATACATACATACATACATACATACATACATACATACATACATAGCCAGCCAACAGTTTTGGTGACAGTTTTGGTTAACAGTTTCTAATACTGGAGAATAATATTTCTATGTGTTTGGTGGAATTCTATGGGAATTCTTAATTACGAACTGATGGGCCTTGAACACATTGTTACTGTGCAACTGTACAATGCGCAATTGGCTACTTTGAATAATGAATTGGGACAGAAGAGACCTTTTTTCTGTGAAAGGAAATCAGCTAGTGATTTTGCCGTATAACAACGCCCGTCCCCAAGTTGCAAATGCGACGCAGAAAATTATCATGGAACTGGAATGGGAAGTCCTTCTCCAGGCCTGTCACCTTCACATTTGTCACCATCACACTGTCACATCTTTCACTCCACGCAAACACTCCTACAAGTTGAAGATATCGAAAAATTCCTAAAATAATTTCCAGTTCAATAACTTTGTTTCCTCATGTCTTAATGTTTAATGTAAATGAAATTACAGATTTAATATACGTGTAAATGCTTACAATATTTACTCACGAATCTAGAGACAAATATTATCAACTTTGACAAACACGCTGCATTGTTTCAGTGAAATCTTTCTACTTTCGCGTTGTATCATCGAAAGATACCTCCAGTGATAAAAAAAAATGGAACAACTGCAAAATCCTTGTAAAATCCAGATTTTTTTTAGTTAACATTTAATTATTGTAGTCATTTCAATTTGCTTTGTTCACTTCTTTCTTTTCAAGGAATCCAAACTGTACAATTATTTTAATTTTCCCACTGTTATCAAATTTCGTTTGCTAACTTTGAAAATGTATTACCGCTTATTTTTCTGAAAAGAACTCGGTTTGAGGTCATTTCATTCTGTGGGGACATTGGTGAATTCATTCCTGATCGTTATTTTTACCTACAAAATTCTTCAAATGCCTAATCTTCGATATTTAAAAACAAGTGAAATCCGAGAAATTCATCTTCTTCCAACTAGTACGTATGCTAGCACGCTTGATTATTTTCCTTTTAGATGTAATTAGATAGTGCAAGATCTAATCTATTTATTTTAGGCTTGATCACTCTCACTAAAGGTAGTAAGCATTGATCACCCTCCACGACGGGGAGGATTCTCTTATTTTATGATGAAGTTCATAACTTCAGGACCAAGAAGAAGAAGCTGAAAGAAATGTGGATATTAAATAGACCACCATTCACAGAACTGTCCATCAAAATCAAGAAAGTGGATAAGCAACCAGAAAAATTGGACCTTGAAGAATAAAAGCCCATCAATTCAAGCGGCAAGAGATGGTTTCTACTGACAGGAAGCAGATAACCAATTCTTCCATTGTACGCCTTGGTTCGGACTAATTTTCTACTCTTGGTTGGTTTATTAGCTGTTTTGTCGTCCAGATTCCAGAACAAAACAGATACCCGAGGAAGGCCAGAGGATACACGGCCGAAAAGTTGTGAAAAATCAAAGCGACAAAGACGAGGGAATTAGTCCAAACTAACCACATACAATGATTGAAACACCTCATCTATCAAAATTCAGAAAATAACCAATTGAGACTTCGTTGTTAAACCTCCACTAGAAATGCCAAATCTTTTCAGAGACCTATTGATAATAAGTCTGCAGACATTTTTCCTTCGTTAGAAGTAACATATTCGGACAAAGAAGTGATTGTCTGCTTCCTGTCACATATATTTACGTTGATTCTATTTATCCGCAGTTATAAGCATCAGTATCTTAGAAACCGTCAACCAAAACTGTCACCAAAACTGTCACCAGAACTGTCAAAATAGGTTTCTTCAGTTTTTTAATTGGTCCGGCTGGCTGGCTATATATGTACATATGTATGTATCACGCATACAGGCAGCACCAATGGAGCTAGAGGGCTGAACATTTCAACTATTACTCCTTATTATGTCCAGAAAAACAGGGTTTTATTTTTTAAATCTCACCCCACCTCTAAATAGTTTTTTAGTGGGGGGGGGGGGCATATTTACAATGTAGGTTTATGCTAAAGTGATCCATTAGTTTATGTCCGCTTGTTTTTTTTTTCGAAAATTCAGACTTTTTTTAGAAAGGCGAGAGAAGTAACTTATTCATTGATCACCCCTGTTTCCAATTTGTTAATCACCCCCAACACGGCATGCTGCCAAAAGACATTGGTCACGTGACGGTTTCTATTGAGTGACTAACCAGACCTGTTTGTTCATTTTTATTAAGATGGCTTCTGACAAAACAATCAAAGTTGGTAAGGATTGTTCTTAAATCTTAAAACTGTCATCATGTTAGAAATTATTCATTTTGACTTTATCTAACTGACAATAATTATACTCTTATCTTTTAAAATGAAAATTTAAATTACATAACAACTGCATCGCAAACTAAAAACCCATAAATATTAGAGAACAATATTTTATTTGGAGTTTTTTTTATTTGGGAGATTAGGCAGACTTCATCTACGGCTATGATTTCTATTCATTAGTTTTTACATGACCGAGCAGATTCAATCTTGGTAGTCATGATTAAAACAATTAAAAAGTGATCAGTTATACAACATTGTGTACATGATTTAGTCCTAAGTGACGATTCACAGCAGTGTTGATCTGTCTAATATATGAAATACACTAGTTAATTCCCTTTAGAAATATCACCGATATATTTTTTAATTTCTACTACTACTGCTCTATCATTATACATTTTTGACTATTATTTCCTTCATCGTAACTTTTTTGCTGTTTTTTAATCGCAACTTAACTCAGGCCGTCGATCTACGGCAATGAGAAAACAGCGTGGATCGAAAATAAAGAATATCCTCTCGGTGAGACTCGAATTCGCATCCCTTCTGACACAGGGAAGCTTGGTTAAATAAATAATTGAAAAAGAAAAACTACTGAAGTAACCATAGTCTATTGTTTCAAAGGTGGGTAGGAGATATTTTTATCAGAGAAATACTTACCCTAAATAGAAGAGTCCATGGTTACGGACAGATAACCAAGAAAATCACACTGTTCATTATATAAGTAGATATAATCGATTTTACATTATCGATTTTAACGAGTGACCTGTAAAACAAATGAGCTTCAATCACACAGTATTTAAAAGCAAACATGTAATTCCAAGACTATCAGACTGATATTTTAATGTCGAATGTAAATAGTTATGTACTTATATAATACGCCACGTGTATGTATACATTTTTGTCGGTAACATTTTTCAATTGATATAGCTATTAAATGCTAATTATAGAGTAGTCCCTATGTATTTATTTATTTGCTATTTCATAAAGAATCTGGGTTCATTCTGATTAAAGATACACAAGAAAATGCAGAGTAACATGTTTTTGATATTTTTCAAGTACAATACAATTGCAAAATCATTCAAATACTTCCGTCATTGTTTACGGCCTATGTACTCTAGTTCATTGATTTAATAGTTCTATTTGTGAAAAACTTATCACTATTTTTTTTATTTGAATATCAACATTTTTAAATGTTATCTTCGACACACTTTACTCTGCGTGAAAAGGTATTTTATATTATTAATTTATACAATAAACACAATTGCAACTTTTCGTCATTGGTAACCAAAACCTTTTGACTTCAAATTGGCTAGATAGTCACCAAATTCTGTATCTGAAATTCTGAAAAAAAATCGATCTAATGATCACTATTGTTTTCAATTTTTTTCAGAACTTCAGATACAGAATTTGGTGACGTTCTATCCAATTTGGAGTCAAAGGGTTTTGATTATTAGTGGCGAAATTCCAAGTGGCATTCGGATTAGCCGAAATGCAAACTCCGCCATTGTGTAGGGCCCAAGATATTGAGGGGGGCCACAAATAAATAGCAATATAGAACTTTATCACTATTACCTTGGGAAAAAGATCAATCATAAATAAAATAATTACTTAATAATTTTTATTCACGTGCAAAACGTATCATTTTGTAGGGAAAATACTCTTTTTTTAGTTTATACTATGGGACATCTTATTTTAACATACATTGTTTTACATTGTCTAATTAAAAAATGTCTGGGTTACTTCAACAATTTCTTATTCATTCAAAATTAGAAATTTGAATTTATTAAATAGTAAGTCTTTATTTTCTTAAAGATCCTAATGCGGCCCTGCCAAGTGGTGTATTCATCTTGGTCGTCATAGTGACAACGTTTCTGCCGTTGTAGCCTCCGGTCTTCCGTGTGTTTTTTTAATCTCAAATCTTTCAATTTCGATTAGACAATTGGTTGCGTTTTACTCTTTCAATACAATTAGTTATGAGAGGATTTTAAAAGTTCAGGGTTTAGATTCTTGTATCAAACTGGTTAAATTCATTGCCTTGAATAAACCTTACGGGAGTAAAATAAAGACTGCTCCTTCCAATTGTACCATAGCGAAGGTGTGCATAAATAAAACAGATAGATAGATAAACGAAAAGAAAATATCGGAAGTTCAAAAATATACAGATTGACACTAACTAAAACAATCGACTTGGTAAACAACATTTGTACTTTTGATAACATCAAAGGGTAACTCAGGAGAAAAGAAAATAGCAGTCAAAACATCGACAGAAAATACCTAAAAAGAGAGAAAAATAGTCAAAATTCAAAATATATAGACTAAACAAGTTAATTTAACCTTTAGAAAATATAAACAACCACACTATAAATCAGACTGACAGAACGGAGACAAAGCAGAGTGTCTCACAAATACGGATTGAGTGGTCAGCTCCGAAGCCGCCTAGACCCCACCTCTCTCTCTCTCTTTCACTCTCTCTCTCTCTCAATGTTATGGGAATATCTTTGACGAATAAACAGTACGAATAAACAGTATATTCTTTTACAAGAAAAATCGTCTCCGTCTCGATCCTTCGTTACGTTCCAGGCCAATTCTTTCCAGGGACCAACCTCCGTCTTCCGTCCGGACACATCGTGCGCCCTGACACCGTCCACAATAAGGAGTGACGAAACCGACCAACTGTCGTTGAACGTTTGTCGCCAACCTCCAAGAAGGTGATAACGTTACACAATTGGTAAGTGTGGCCCTTGCAAACTCTAATATTTCTATAAGCAGTATTACACCCGTGAATTCAGTACTACTTTCACTTTCACTTTTCATGTGTTTGGTTTTAATTCGCTTTTGCTCTGGCTAAACAAAATGTGCCTACTTCCAGGCGCACTGTTACACGTGAACCATGGGATTTTATGAAGTTTGTATGTGACGTTTGTGTTGTGCAGAAGCGAATTCGGTTGTGTAAGGGAAGGTTATGTGGTCTGTTAAACGTGAGAGACTACCAACAGAAACGGGCGGTAGTGGTTTTGGTGGTGGCAGAGAATGGAGGACATTTTCTAGTCACTCCGATCGGAAATTGAGTATGTTTCTAAATAGCGCGATTAATTGTCGAAAGAAATTTATCTGCCCATAATATTGCTATCAGAGAGGAGTGTGCATTCCTCATGAAGATGACGTGAATAAAACAATAGCAACTGGGGAGTCATACAGACATTATACAAACCATACCTTCTTCCTCCTTTTCGTCCTTTCTATTTCTCTGTCCCTCTCCCCCTCTTTCATGCACACAAATACACACATATGTATATACGTACACGGATAAAAACAGGGACACAAGCCGTTAAGCGACGGTGAGCAGGTCCCTCTAGAAAGCTATTGCTCTTGGGTTGTCATTGAGTTTGTTCCTCACGCAGTTGTCCATTTTGCGGCCTTGAATCAGATGTGGATAAGCCAAATATACACATACACAATATAGTATGTGAAAATATAATCGGCCGAATCGCGTTTGGTACACTGGTTTTCGTAAGATCACCGAAGTTAAACGATATCAAGCCTTGTCACTACCCAGATGGGTGACCGTCTTGGAATACAAGGTGCCGTATGCTGCAACAAGATGGTTCTGCGGCCGTCTTAGCCTATCCCCTGCCGCCGAATAACAGAGCATCTTGCCAAGCTAGCACCGGACCATGCACCCGGCCCTTTCTCACACACACGCTGCTCCATGGAGGACACATGACAGTGTGCTCTCCTAGCCATACTGGTATCGAGTGATCATGTGAACAGATGCTATACATATATACACTACGTACTACCCAGAATTTCGGTAAATTTAAGGTGCCAAATGGCTTCCACGAAAAAAGAAAAAAAAGAAATGATAGAAAATCAATTACGTTCTTTATTTCCTGAGGGGAGTGATTTGGGGAGATGTGAGAAATGTCCGGTCGAACGCAGTAAACGCTTATTGACTTAACATATTGATTAATCTTTTCCAGTCCCCGAACTTATGGGTAGAATACTGTCACACTGTTTTAATTCGCTTCAATGTCGGGACTCTGGGTACAAAACATTTATCTGTTATCTGTTCAGTATAGGGTTCCCCATATTTTTCAGTTGTCAAACCCTACATGGAAATCTTCAGCCCTTTTCAACCCCCCACCCCCTAATTAAGAAAAACAAAACAATAATTAATAAAAGTGAAAACTCTCCAGACAACAGCATTATTAAATCGGCAAGAATGATGAAGGAAGTGCTGGTGTATTGAGGCGATTTGCTATTGTTTGATAGCTAGCAAGAGCTACGAGATACTGCTGATATAAAAACTCAAAAAGTACAATAAAAGATTTTAAAAAATCAAATAACCTTACCTCTTCATGATTCGTTTGACATCTCTAATAGAATGGATATCCCTGATCTTTGAGAAAAGCGCTAATACTTGCGTCTAAAATAAAAGACTCGCGGAAAAGACTGGCTATGGTTTATTATCAGGAACTTAGGACTTATCTAGGACGAATAATTTCATGTGGATGAATGTGGTTTCGTTTCTACAACTAACTTCTATTTCAAAAGATTGAGATGGGATGAGTTGAGAGTTCCTGAAGGAGTTTGGTTTAACATCGGCAGGGTTCGATGGAAAGCCATAAGTGCAGAACCATTCGACAACCTGGTCGGACCCGGGGGGATGGGGAACTGCCGGATACCACGATATCTTATTATTTTATTACTCAAATTTCAGTTTTTACATCTTCATTTTCCATATTGCACCACGGGGCCTATTGTGTCACATACGGAAAGTTCAGAAAGTATCTAGCCATTTTGAATATCCTGAGAAAGGATTCGTGTCAGTAAGGCTTGCATTGATTCCTGACCACTGACTATCTTTTTTCATTTTGATATAGACTGAGCGCCAGACTGAGACTTACTCAAACAATTTTATATAAAAAATTGTAGAAATGTGTGCTTAATCATTAAGTACCCACACTTATCAAGTACTATATGATCAACATTTTGAATTATTATTGTATTATCTACAATTACTATATATTATACATAATTATCATTTATTAATATTATATATCTGTTGACACGATGAATGTGCTCTGGAAATTTTGCTATCTGCTTAATTGCTATGCCACCTATTTTGGTAGACTGTGCAAACGTATCTGGAGAAACAAGAACCTCGGGAAAGACACAAAATCAAGAGTACATAGACGTCGTGCTGCTTCCCTTCTTTATGGCGCCGAATCTTGGGTCATATACCAGTGCCATCTATGCCTCCTCGAACGCTTCCATCGGCGTTATCTCCGCATTCATTGTTAATGCACACTGGAACGACTTCATCACTAACACTGAATTTCTCAAGTCAGGCAGTGCCAAAAGCATCAAAGCCATGCTGCAAAAGACTCACCTGTGATGGGCAGACCGTGTGTGAGTGTGGAAAACTGTCGTCTTTCAAAGACCCTCCTGTCCGGCGAACTGGTCTCTGGCTGGTGGAGCGAAGGGCGGCCACAGAAGAGATACAGGAACTCCTTAAAAGGAATCCTCGTCTCTTGGACAAAAGAGGCGTGATATGGCAACATAAGGTCTGCTAAGCAACCTCCGATGCAAACTACAGAACAAAAGCAGAAGAAAAGAGACATTGCTGTAAATTTGGAGCTCCCTTCGGTTGTCAGACCTTCTCCTATAGCCTCTGTGGAAAAACCTGCCTGACCTGTGTAGGCCTCATTAGCCATCGGAGGATCAGCAAAAGACGTGGAAAACCCTCCTAAATCTCCGTTCGCGAAGCAAAGTCATGATATAAGTAATCATTAACGTGAATGAAATTTTTGACGTGTTTGTGTAATAAAACCTACCAGTCATATCACGGATTACGTAAACAACCAATCGATAAAGAAACGACCAATCCTGAAGAAACCGACGATGTTTGCCGACGTATTAATGAGTGAACAGTGGGCCAGATAAATGCCATAAAAAGGATTGAGATATGGGAATTATCCATTTAAATACTCCTAGTTATATTTTGCTTAAAATCAACGAATACCACATGCTGGAAAATGATTTGTGCTTAACCAAAGTCCTCATTTTAGTCTCGTTTTATTTCAATAAAGGTATCTTTTGAATATATTTAAAAAAAACTCCAGGAATCTTTAAAACAGAAAAGTACGCATAGTATCTCTATATTTACTTGCGTGCCAGTCCCTTCGCAGGCCGGGTCTGGCCCGCGGGCCGTAGGCGGCCGACCCCCGATTTAGACCATACAATCATACTTACTTTCTTATGTTAATTCCATAACCAGTGTTAACAATATGCTACGGACAACATAAAAGCATGTGACGTTTTTTTGTTGGAAAAGAATCTATTTAAGCACAATTTTGCTAATAATATGTCTAGGAGCATAATGGAATGACGCAAATCCTGGTTAATGCTTTAATAAAACAGTAATAAAGATAGATCTGTGAATTAGATTTGTTAACAAACGGCCAATTTTTTCACGGCAACTTGAGACAGAATATATTTATCTATGTCTGTCTGATCACTGAGACAGAAATAACTATGGAAGAGTAAGTAGAAAACAAAGAACTAAAATACAATGTTCGCCCTTAATAGAAAAAAATAATCGGTTTGTTTTCCTTTATTTTATCTTTGTTGTTTTAGATTAAAAAGTATTGTAAAATGTCTGACTTTGTCTGCTCACTTATTTTTATTGCATTGATCAATATTGCAATATACGATATAATGAAATGGCATTTTGTTTTAATCAACATACGAAAATCATGACTTACATCGTGGCTGAGATGGTTGTATATTTTCTACAAGTGTCCGACGTCGGCATTCTACCCCAGGCAAAAAGCCAACGATGCTGATTTTCAAGGCAGGCAAACAACCCTCATTTGGAACAACACAATCTTTTTACCTACGTTCTCTACATTTGGCCCTGTTTTAGACTATGCTAAACAACATTAGCCTTGACGTGAATCATGTTCCTACAAAGGCTTTGGCGACGTAATATTTTCATCTTGCATTCTCCCGTAAGTGCCGGTATAAGGGAAAGATATATTTAGCATAGTACGGCACAGGGACAAAATTGGGCAAATTAGGGGTAGGAAGATAGCGTTGTGCCCTGAAAATCAGCATTCAATCCTATATTTTAAAAATAGAACGGCACTAGACCACCACACCAAAAGCTCGAACAGTGAACATTGGTGCTTCTGGAAAGTAGGCAAGTATCACAACTAAAGCAGGCATTGGTATACCTGCTTCGGGGGAGCTAGTTGCGTATTTTCCAGAAGCAACAGTGTTCACTGTGCGAGCTTTGGCTGTGGTGATCTAGCGCCGTGCTTTTTAAACTGAGAGCGAATGAAATTATGTTTGAGGTGATGAAACTAGACGGCGTAATGAAGGGTAAATGAAACATGAAGGGTGAATGACTTAATTGACTTAGATATTTACAGTACTTCTCAAAAGTTTAAGACCACCGCGCATTTTTTCAATAAAGTCATGAA
>VCCN01005986.1:5784696-5794983 GCA_006491835.1 Architeuthis dux | reverse complement strand
AAAAAAAAGAAGTATTCGACGAAAAAGCAGTCGGCGAAAAACCAAGTCAGCACAAGTGTTGTTCGACAAACAGGTTGTCTTCGAATCGTCCGCAGGACGAAACTTTTGTCGGCTGTCTGTGTGTCGGCGACACGTCGTTCGCCGAAACAACCGAGAACCACCTTAAATAATTACCGTCTATGTTTACTCCCACGTTTTCCCAGTCTGTTTTCCGAAATGTACTTTCAAGGCTCGCTGTAAAGATATTTGGTCATATTAAATCCCCTTGTCTTACTCCTTTTCCAACCGTAATATTTAATCTAGTATCTTTATGAAGTCCAATTATTGCAGTGCCGTTTTCGTATATACTCGCAATTACTTTTATATAATTCTTATTTATACCTTGTTCTCGCATTGGAGACTGCCGTGTGTTCTATAGAGTCAAAGGCTTTTCATACATAAACCAAACAAAGTGGTTTGTTGTATTCTGATGTATCAGACTAAATTAATATTTTAACATTTCATGATAGATACAAAATACTGTACTCATAAATACTTACAATATCTATTTCAATAAATAGATAGATAGATACATAGATAGATAGATACATAGATAGATAATCTAATCAAATGCATGATACAGATTTCGGTATATATATAGATTCTGCTAATCTCTCTCTCTCCCTCTCACTCTCTCTCTCACTCTCTATATATATATAGCGAGAGAGAGAGAGAGAGAGAGAGAGAGAGAGATAGATAGATAGATAGATAGATAGATAGATAGATAGATAGATAGATAGATAGATATTACCAGAATCTACATATGTACCGAATTCCGTATCATAAATTTGATTAGGTATTAATACAAGCTTTATTCATTAGAGCTAATTTCCGGTATGTGAACAGTTAGTTGGCCACCAAATAAGTTTTCTTCCAGCTTTTGGCTTCGTAATCTTCCGCTCTTTCATGTTAAAATTCACGAAATGAAAATGTGTCTGAAAAGTGAGCGCTTTTTTGTTCTCCTGCCAAACCCGAATTTTTAAAATTATTTACCGAGTCGAGAATTATGTGGCTGCTACGTATCCCTGGCGATAAAAACCGACTACTATTTTTCCCGATGTAATTATCGCTCTGTTAATGTGGATATACTCCATGTCACCAGGGTTTATTTCTCTGTGCATTAATTCTTTTTTTCAACTGATTAACTTGCATTAACCTGTTGCTGCTATGAACAAGATAACTCGTTTTAGCAAGTCGTCAGTCCAGTTATCTCAACTCGCCATACGATAGAGTTTTTACTTCTTTTTTCTTCCATACATTTAAGTATATATTGCATTTATTAGATATTCTGTTGTACATTTTAGTTGATTTGTTTGAAAATAAAACTGTTTTAAACATGCAATTAAGACTTTCTATTTTCATCATTTCTTTACGAGAAAAACTCGACACAGAAGTTGCAACGTTAAAGAAAATTCTTGGCAGCGAACTGGTTTGTGACAGGGATGCACTCTCTGGATAATTGCTACATTTTGCGTCGTACTACAGTTGACTGATTGCACAAACAATGAAGAGCCGAGAAAAACACTTCTGAGATTTCTCTAACATTGTACAAAATATAGGGCTGGGTACTTTTGGATCAACGTAATTCATCTCGTGAATTCATAATGCAATGAAGCGTTTTTGTTTTTCAAGTGTTTGATTGAGTGTTCGATACTCACTGTGTACACTTTGAATATTGTATGTTCAAATATTGCTTTGTAAGAATAAAAAAAGCTTTAGCGGTTTCTCCCGCTATCCGAAAGTAGAGCAGAGTTCTGATAAAAAACTTTTGTAAGCCGAAGTGGCGTAAGGCGAAGAAGCAATTACCATTAATTTATATGGGAACAAATGTAGAGCGTTTCCAGGCACCAGCATGTTGGTATGTTAGGTTGAGTTGTCAGGGGTTGGGGTGGTACAAGATACAGAGTAGGAGAGAGAAGAATATGGTACGCGCTTCATCTATAACAGCTCGCTGCAAAATAAACTCTGAACGGTATTTTCGCTTTTAGCTTTTTTCGTAAAAGCAAAAAATGACGTAAAGCGACCTTTCGCAAAGCGGGGATACCTGTACTTCATTTCTCTTAAGTATGTGGCTTTGGTTTCATCGTTATTATGCGTTCATCGTCGCAAAGTTTGCAATTGATAAAAGATTTAGAACTCCCGGCCATTTTTAATACCCAGAAATGTCAGTAAAAGTTTACATTGAATAATCTTTTTTTTTCTCCTGCGTATTTTACGGCGCACAGGTCACATGGTTTATAACACACATCCTCATTAACAAAAGTAAGATTCAGAGAAACAAATAACAAAGGATGCAGTAGGATTTCGTGTTCAATCGTCTTGTGTGCCGTAAAATAGAGTAATTGAAGGTTTTTTAATCAGTTTCATTTACAAGTGTCACGTCGGCTTTTTCTGAGCCATTCACAAGATTTGAAATAGACAAAGGATTACAAGAAAGAACGCGTTAATTTAATGGCCATTATAACAAGAGAACTGTGAGTCATTTTGATACTGACCGTGTCGCACTGGAAACATGTTCAATCTTTAGCTGATGCAACAACGACCACAAAAAGAAGCGACTTTTCTGGAAAAGAAACACATTCTGATGGCTATAATCACAGAATAGAACACATGCCTTTTGGACAATTTTATTTAAAAAATATACTCTCTACGAATTGTGCTTAGAAATGTGTATAGCTTCCTTTGCCGAAGAGCCTCGCATTTCTTGCCAATATTCGCCTTCTGCCACAATGTAATGTTAATGTCATGAACTTCTGTAGACAATAAGACCGTCGTGACGTCTTCGAGGCATACTCACAAACACTGAATGGAAATTTTGCTTTATCTTTCTCTTTGAGAATAGTAGCAACAACAACAACAGCTTAGCCCTAAAATTAAAAAGAATAAAAAAAGATAAAGAAAAGGAATTAAATGATTATTAAAAATTTTGAGACAGTAGATGTAATTAGACTTTCAACATTCCTCTTCTCCAGGTCTTTTATTCCCCTTTCAATGAATCTGCATCATTCCTATTATGGTTCTTTGACATCTAAAGAAAAGTCAGAAGCCAAAGAATCAGGGATTTTGAAAAATGACAGGATTTAATGAAAAGCTGGTACGTTGCATGGTAGTGACTGGTTGATTTTGGTTCATTTCTTGAGTTCAAAGTTAATAGAAAAAACGCTGGGTTGGCATGCTTTAATACGCAACCATCCATCCACCATCATCATCATCATCATCATCATCATCATCATCATCATCATCATCCTTTTAACGTCGCCGGACATTGACTATCCCCAAGATTCGCCAGATCTCTCTATCGCGGGCCATTATCTCCTGGACCTGTCTAAATCGCCACGCCATCTTATTTTCTGCCTGCCACAATTTCGCATATGCTCTCTGGGGATCCATGTTGTGAGTTGTGATGCCCAGCGTTTGTCTGACATTCTTTCAACATGGCCTGTCCATTGCCATCAGAGTTTTCTAATGGATTCTATGATATCTCTGACTCCTTTTTTCTCTCTAATCTACTGTGATGTCTTGTGATTTCTCCATCCTTAGGGGCCAAGGTATTTAGTAAACTTAGCTTTGTTTGGCATACGGTTCTAATAGAGAAGGGCTAGTAAAAATTCAACTCAATAGCAATGGCTTGCAAAATCTGCTTGTTGATTGTCACCCTGTTTAAAGTGTTTAGAACGCTTTGTCCGGCATTAGGTTTGAATAGAGGAGAACCCAGTGAGAATCTATCTCACTAGCAACAGCTTGTGAATCTTGCTTGCTAAATCATTTCACTTTGATAGGAGTCCAAACCAGAACTTACTTTGTTCGTTCCTGTGAAATAGTAAAAAAGTTGTTTTCTTCCATTTCCTCATTTAGTACAAATATATGAATTTTTGTCGTGGAACGAACATCTGCTTGTATTTTAGAAAGGAAATATAAAATAAACGATACAAATGTGAAAGAACGTAATGTAAGAAAAGAAACAAAGAATTACAGTTTTTGTACATTGCATAATCTACTTTCTAGCCTAAACACAATAGTAGCGATCCTCGTCTGAAATGAACATGATTTTTTTAATTCAGTATTTTGCAATAATGCCTGCAAAGAAGTTTAACAATATGCCATCTTGAATATGTATACATTTTTCTAGCACACGCGCATAAATGTTTTACGCACATGTGCATAGATATGAGCAACTTATACAGGCATTTTTGTGTGTTAATCTATGTGCGTTCGTCTGTCATTTAAAAAAAACAAACTTTTACGCTGTAAAATACTGTACTCATTTGAACCGTTCGCATTAATCAATGTCTGTTTTACAAACTGACTGTTAATACTTACATGATAGATGTCGGTGCAGTTACCGTCTTTGATGCTTTCTATTTATTTTTATTTTTTTGTTGTAGCCATTTTTGACAAATTCGATGTAGAACAGCCGGATGGTCAGCGATAGAGAAATGAGTGAATGACCACACCAGTTGGTCAGTCAACAATTTTTTTTCTTGTTTTTGATGGTTGAAATGGCAAGATTACATCTCGCCCCATTGAGCCCGAAGCAACGGAGCGTTCCTGTAAGCGGCTCCTGATTGGTTAAAACAGTAACGAATGAATGAATGATTTTGTGCAGCAAGGTGTTAAGAGAAAACTTCGGCAAATCAAAAGACGACAACATTGACATTGTAGGTAAACACAATAAACTACCTTGTTTGACAACAATGCTAGCTTTCAGGGTACAACTCTCGACGCTAGTCCAGATACACAGCGAGATCTTAATGAACGGGTCGGACGGGTTTTTATATCGTTAATGTACGTTTCCATCGGTGTGAAATGATCAAAACACGGCAGTCGTTAGAGAAACGACAATAAAAAAAAATCTATGTTTAACACTATTTAGTTCTTTTCTCTTGTATATGTGTGGTCTTAGCTGTTATGAATGTTGTATTGACCCGAGATTTAAAAAATCATACATTCAAAATGGAAAATAAATCAAGTTGCTAACAATAGTCAGCAAGACATTTCTAATAGCAGGTCGAAAGAGTACAAAAATAAATGTGTTATAACATGAAATTTCCTTGTAAGTCTTCGTCAACAAAAACCTGTAATACTAATCAAAGTTGAATTGATTATTATATTTTTAAAGGAAAGTGATTGGGCGATAGAATAATGATGTTTTCCAAGTTTTCCAAGGAACTAATCTATTGTATTATGAGTAGTTAATAAGGGCCCAAGTCATGCGATGTGATCCCTAGAAATAGGTGCAGTCCCTGCTACAGAACTTGCAGTATTGCTTTATTTTCGCATCATATTCCAATGAGTATGGTCCCGAATTACTTAACTCTACCCCTAACCCTAACCCTAACCCTAACCGTAGTATGTTACGCCTTGAATTGTATTTAAATAAATTAATAATTACTGCTTAGAATTCATTTTCATTGTAACGTCTTCAGTTGTTCTAAAATAAATTAATAATTACTGCTTTGGGACCACAGTCATTGGAGTATTGGATGCGAAAATAAAACAATACTACTAACTCTTTACAGGGACCTGCACTTCTTTTTAGGGACCACATTATCTAACTTGTACCTGAACTAGAAATGGTGTGGTAAGTAAAATAATAAAGCAGTGACGAAAAGAACAATGAAGCTTAGAAGTGCACCCCGCTGAGATGTAATATTTAGCAAGCTAACATAGTGGGCTATTACTATTATAGAGAGTTCAATCTCCGCACCTGTGACTTTGTCTAAGACTGAGATGAGCGTAATAGATACTTGTATAGATTAAGAATTGAGCCACTTTCCCAATGGTTTAACAGTCAAGGCGTTATAGGTGTTGCTACCAAGTAATAACTGCGTAATGGATACGAAGTTAAATCTCGCATGAAGTTACTTCTTGGTTTTGATTTTCTACAATGTAATTGCTAACATTTCGAATTGTTGGGTTATTCATCTGTTTTTGTGGTTAGGTAAACATTTCTGACACTAGCATGAATCTATGTCTGTCAAGAGAGCTTGAGAATACGTTAAAACTATATAATTTCTTTTAAAGAAATTCGCAGTCAAGATTCTCCAATAGAGAGCTATCGAAAACAGGTTTCATTAAAAAGTATTTAAAATGTATAGATATTGACTAACTTCAGCTTAGTACAGTATAAGGCCAAATGGGATTAGGAAGTTTGTATTCCACCAATCTTCAAAGCACCCTGCCTACATTGAAAATAACTATTGAAAATCCTGGCTTTATTATCTGGGCTGAAATACTGACGTGGGTGGGCAATACACAATTATCTAACCTACTAAGCAGGTGCATAACTACTGGAAATGTATACATTTGTAGTCAGAGCTTAATGCCCTGTTTCTGGTAGAATGTAACTTGGCAATACCGATGATGTTGTTTGATGAGGTGATGGGTAACGACAAGTTATTCCCCTTGCCAGGATAATGTCATGAAATCTCCAGAATAATATCTCGACGTTCTTTTAACCCCTTACCAAAATAATATCTTTCCACCCGACGTTACATCTTTTTTTTTTAAATTAACAGTATGTAATATAGGAATCATGAAAATATGGTTTTTTTTCTTTTGCTATAAACATAAACTTATGCAGCTTATAAGAATTCTATGAATATACATGCAAGCATCCATAATTTGCCAGATTTCATTCCTAAAGCTAGATTACTGTTACCTAAAACATCTATATATGATATTTCTAATCATATAGCTAAGATCCCCGCTAGCTTTATAACAGCCATGAAAAATCCATATTTAGCTAAGAAATAGCTAAAATTGTAACCCTGGTTGTTGTCACTGATCTTGCGAATTTGGTTCTGCCGGTCGTATGAATCTCTGAATAGTCTTGTTATTGCCAAAATATTTTGGTTCAGTCCAAAATTAAATTTTATCTTTTTATAAACAAGTCAACTCGTGAAGTTTTTAAAAAAATAACATTAAAAAACGCCTATACTCGGGATAATCCATTGAGGGGTTAAATCATGGGACCAAACAGCCAAACAGCTGCCACACTTATACGTATTTTTAAATATAAATCAAACCTTGAGGAACAAAAAAGGAAGAGCGCGAAGATTTCTTTATCTTTGAGAATGTATTTGTCTATAAAAATGCACCCCCGCGCGGTCGCAACAGAGATTAAAAAAAACAACAGTTTAAACGACTGATACTTGAAAGAGTGTATAATAACTAGGGTCGATACAACTAAAACATCACCCAACTCGATGAATTCATTCTATCTAAAAGTACACTTACCAGGTGCCTAATGTAACATGATTGTTAACAACCTCATCTCGCAGACCGAGTCACTAGTGTAAGTTCGATGTAAGTTCGATCCTAATTGGCTGCTCCACTAGTGTCGCCTTACTAAGTTAAGCCTAGTAGATAACTAAAAACCTGTTAATGTACCATGGAAGGGAGACGTTCAAATCGCCAAATCGATATTTAATGCACCTATATCCTCGAAGGATGAGCAAGGTGGCACAACTGTTATTGGTACAGGATTTAATTCAAATTGTGTCTGAGGCTATTATATTCACTTTACAATAATGCTACTGTAAAATGCATAGATGCATTTCTCGCTGTGTTATATCCGATCGCCAGATATCTTGAGAAAGGTATTGTCACTGGTACTCCACGAAGGTTGATAGAGAAGTAAATGGATGAGTAAGTACCTGGGCAAATCACTCTTTCTTAACTTGCCTAAGGAGTAACAGTAAAACGCTGTTATCCCAACCTGTTGTCTAAAACTTAGAGATCACTCTGTTAGACGTCTATGATTTCTTTTTGCAACACAATGTGTATACAGGATATCCCCGCTATCCGAAAGTAGGCCGTTCCTATGAGAAACCTTTCGTAAGCCAAAATGGCGTAAAGCGAAGAAGCAATTACCATTAAATCATATGGACATTTTTGAGCATTACAAGACCTAAAAATTAGTGATGATGGTATGTTAGGTTTAGTCGTCAGAAGTGGGGTTGGTGGGAGGTACAGGAGACAGGGCTGTAGGATAAAGGGGGAGAGTGTGTGCACTGCATCTATAGTAGCTCGCTGCAAAACACACGCTTTTCACCTTTTTTTCGTAAAAGTGGAAACGTGACGTAAAACAAACTTTCGAAAAGCGGGGTATACCTGTAACTAAGATATACAAGTTCCTCCATCATAATCAGCAACAGCCGTCATAAGTCCACTGCTGGACAAAGGCCTTTCCCATCTCCTTTCATGACGACTTCGACTGTGCTAACCTCTGCCGGCAAACCTTTCTATCTCATCCCTACATCTTGTGCCTGGTCTTTTCCTACTGTGTCTACTGTTCCACGGGCACCGATCGGTTAGTCTTTTGTCACATCTATTGTCATCTCTTCTTGCTAGATGACCAGCCCATCTCCGTTTTTGTTACTTAATTATTTGTATAATATCCTACACTCTAGTCCTCTCTCTGATCCATGTTGATCTTTTTCTATCTCTTAAAGTTATCCCTAGCATTGCTCTTTCCATAGCTCTCTGTGCGATTCTAAGTCGGTTCTCAGTTCGTTTTGTTAATTTCCATGTTTCGCATCCGTAAGTCATAGCTGGTATTATGCACCCATTATATACTTTACGCTTTAAGCACACACACACACACACACACACACACACACACACACACAATCATATATAAGAAATCCGATAGATATTATTGAAAATATTTAATCAGAGTGCTCGACATATGAAAATGTTAATATTATAATTAACACTATCATTTGGAGCTAATATTCCACGTTGAAATAAGTTCTTAATGGCAAGCTGACTACACGTATTGCTTGCTTAGCAGTCGTCAGATCAGCAATATATATATATATATATATGAGAGTGGTCAAACGTTATATCTAGGCTAGGAAAATTGACACTTTAGCTCTTTATTCGATATAATTATAATTATAATTAAGGATTTTGTATATATATATATTGTGTACTTGTGTAAAACTAACGTAGGATCTAAGTGTTCTAAATGTTGTATGTGTCATTACACAATTAAACATGCTGTGTTGCGCGAGCATCATTTTTGGCCAAGCTATCATACGAAATGCGCACTTATTTTTCAAAGACCTATAATTGCTACAAGTGAATGAATCATGGCAGTTTCTAACTATACTATTAGATATTTTGTAGGTTTGGTGAACACCAAGAAAGAGTTGTCCACTACAATAAAGGAGGATAATTTCAAAATGTCCGAATCTGGTTAATCTCCTTTGGATATCGCCCGTGTGCAGGATTTAAATGATCACACTGTCTGCAGATATATTGCAAAGCATCGTGAGAACGGTACCAGGCAGAATGTAAACCGTTGTGGCTGACCAAGGAAGGTTAGCGAATGTTTTGACCGAAGGATGAAAATTACCTCAACGCATGACCGCTTCAAAGAAGATTTACAATCGTAAGGAATCTCCCGTTCTTGCACTGCGAGGCAACGGCTACAAGAGACTGAGCGAAGAGGTTGTGTGGTAGTGAATAAGCCATTCATCAGTTATGTCAATCGCAAAAAACATTCTTGCCTTTGCCAAAGAAATTACCGATTGGACTGTGGGAAATTGGAGCCATGTTCTGTGGTCTGACGAGTCAAAATTAAACAGGTGTCAGGTGTGTTCGTAGGACACTATCCGACGCAACCATGCATTAAGACAACTGTTCTTTTTTGGTCACCAGTCAGTATTTACGCCCAAGTAAAAAGGATTACCCATGATGATTTACTAGGTAAGTAGGTAATCACCACATAGCAGATTATTATTTAACCATGTCACTGTTAATTAAAGGGGTAACAGATTTATGCTATTTTTCTATTTGTCAAACTTGGGCGAAGTTTTATTGGGAGAGTAGCTGTTCACTGACCCCATCCCCAGTCCGTCAAACATCGTGGCATACCAATGACGAGACATGTTGTGAGGATATTTAGCGATGGTACATAACGCAGGGAGACAGGGGATTCATGCTTCCTATTTGTGCAATGTGAATATAAACAGCCTAAACCGAAATTCAAACTCATTTTGCTGATTTCGTTTTTCGTGCTGATAACCGTCACGGCCGCCGGTGTTGTTGTATTGTATTGTTAACTGAGTCTAAAGCGTCTGTTCCCGGGGGGTAAAAAAACGCCTGTTGTCCTCAAAATTGAATGTATTAGGCTGTTACACATGAAATGTCGTTTTTATTACATCATCTAACTACAATTGAAGAAATCTGTGTGTGTGTCTGCGTGTGCGTGAGTGCACCGCGATTACTCGACAACTG
>VCCN01005986.1:5524963-5536571 GCA_006491835.1 Architeuthis dux | reverse complement strand
TATTTAATTGATGTTGCTAGTAAAGATTTTAAAAGTATGCAAAAATGAATCGGAAGATTGTGTAGGGTGAATTTTCTAAGAGTGATGGTAGCTGCATACTTTGACAAAATTAATATTTGAAAACAGGGTTTCAATGGTAGATTTTGAGCTCGTACATCGACGAGAGCCACCGAAGGCAAATACACGAGCAAGCTACCCCATAAATAGATAGATAGATTGATTAATTGATCAACGATTTTCTAGATATATGGACAGAAGATATGTTTTCTCCTTCAAGATAAGTACACGGAGTAACGGTAACTTGTTCAACCTGAGGCGACTCCGGGAACACACCAAGATCACGGTACAACTGGTCAAAGAGTTCCTGTTCACAGACGACGTAACTCTGGACATTCACTCGGAAGCGGCCTTCCAACAGGTAAAGCCCTACCTTGCAAAGGCCCCAAAACTTGTCAGCCTAAAAAAGACGGTCGTCCTACACCAATCCACACTAAAATATAAGCTGAAAGTAATCAAAGACTTCCTCTTCATAGGTTGAGTAATATCATCTGACGCCAGGCTGGATAGAGAGATAAACGCACTGGTTAAGGTAAACCAATCTTTTGGTAGACTCCACAAACGCGTCTGGATTAATAAAAATCTCAAAAAAGACACGAACACGAGTGCTTACAAAGCCATCGTGTCGGCCACGTTCCTATACGGTGCCGAATCCTGAGTCGTATATCTGAGTCACCTACGCCTACTCGAGCATTTCCACCAGCGAATAGCACAGAGAGCCATGGAAAAAGCAATGATAGGGATAATTCTAAGACATAGAAAAAGATCAACATGGATCAGAGGGAGTGAAGATTATTATACAAATATTTAATCAGCAAAAATGGAGGTGGGCTGGTCACCTAGCAATAAGAGATGACAATAGATGTGGGAAAAGACTAACCGATTGGTGCCCATGGGACAGTAAAGGCAGTAGGAAAAGACCAGACAAGATGGTGGGATGGGATAGAAAGGTTTGCCGGTAAGACATGGCAGAGGCTAGCACAATCTAGGTCGTCATGGAAGGAGGTGGGAAAGGCCTTTGTCCAGTAAAAAAGACGGTCGTCCTACACCAATCCACACTAAAACAAAAGCTGAAAGTAATCAAAGACTTCCCCTTCATAGTTTGAGTAATATACAAACGCGTCTGTATTAACAAAAACCTCAAAAAGACACGAACACGAGTGTTTACAAAGCCATCGTGTCGGCCACCTTCCTATACGGTGCCGAATCCTGTGTCGTATATCTGAGTCACCTACGCCTACACGAGCATTTCCACCAGCGTTGCCACCGCACCATTCCTGATGTGCGCTGGCACTATTTCATCACATACGCCGAGATCTTCAGGTCAGCCAGGGCCACACTCATCGAGGCCATGTTTCAAAAGACCTATTTACGGTGGGCAGGCCACGTGGCGAGGATGGAGGATAATCGGCTACCCTCTTATTTAGAAAACTAGTTCATAGCTGTCGGAGAGTGGGGTTCCATACAAGAGATACACTAACTCCCTAAAAAGGAGCCTCATTTCCTTTATACCAAATGCTTTCCAACCTATCGTTATGCGTCGTTTTATTTCGCAGTCATGGTCTTTCTCTAACTTTATTACCTGTCCTAGGTAGATGTATTCATCAACCTCTTCTAAATCATCTCCTTCTATCTTCATGGTCTTTTGGGGAACTTTATCGTTGAACATTACGTTTGTCTTTGTTCTGTTCATGTCAGTATTTGTGTATTTATTTATGCTTATGCATTTTAAATCGCATTTTGATTATTTAACAATAACTAATATGCGGAATGCAGTGAAATCACACGATGACAACAGATATGTTAGTTGGTGTTTAAAACCGTTATTCTTTATTATGAACTTTTGTCAGACTTTATTTTAATGTAGAAAATTATCTCCATATCTTTTGGATCACATAACCTCTGGTATGATGCGAAGTGCTACCCAGAAGTCTAGGGAATTTGAAAAGATTGAACAGCGTTTTCCGTGTCTCATCAGACATTTCAAACATCTCTCGAAATCACTCCAGGAATAAAAGAAACTCATTTTCTATGTTCTTATATTCTTTGAGGAGGCCATTTCGTACATCAGCCGAAATGTTGTATTAAAAATAGTCAAAACTATGTGGAATAATGAATATACTTAATTTCAGAACTTCAGAAAGCAATTATCTCAGCCCCTGTAAATTAAATAATATTTTATCCTTGTAATGATATAATGAAAATATGTACCTCTAAGAAATTATGTACTTTCAAACTCCATTCTCACAAACAGAACCTGGTAAAGATAGTTGTTTATTTAGGATCATTCTTTCACTTTCATTTTCAAATCTAATTTGCTTGGCCAATTTGGCTCTCATTCGATTCTCATGACCTTTTTATAAGGAACCCAGTTTAACTTATCGGAAAAATCACCCGCCTGTTCGTTCGACCAGCCAATAGACAGAGCAGGCTCCCAGCCGTCGGCTCCTCCATTAAAACGTACCGAAATAGAAAATTGGTTTGAAATATCTATTCGAAATAGTTCGTAGCCCCTGCCGATTGAAATTCCCTATTGACATTCGATATTTCCTCTTGCAATGCGTCTGCCTTTTCCCAACGAATTGTTTCATTGTGTTCTGCGTTTTCTCTTCCGACTCGACCCCGACTCCCATTTCCAAGCGAGAAGAAACGGAAGCGATGGAAGAAGATTTTTAAATCGACCAGAATGGATTGACGTTCTTCAATTTTAGAAACAACAATTCTTTGTTTTGTGAAGAGCCGGATGACCAACTACGGAGACAGAGTGAGAACGTCAGTAATCAGGCTTCCGTAAAAGTTATTTAGGATTTTTTTCCCCTTTTTTCTCCATCAATTTCGTTAATTTAAATTTGCAGAGATGATATCGAGGGATAAAATATATAAGTCTTTTCGGTCACTGAGGGGGCTTGTGAGACTAAAAGAAACGGATGCATAAGGAGAGTAAATGGAAAGGTTAAGAATAGTGAATATTAGCCTTTTGGAGAGACACACCTAGTATATTTTTGTCTGAGCTGGGTGAACAATGCAGATATTTATATCCAAGTGTTTCCACTGATTTTTCATATGATAGCCTGACTGCATAATATAGGGGTAATTCAGTGTGGCTTGACCGTTGATTTTTATTAAAAATTATTACTACGTTTATCTTAATCTGACACAAGGCCACAAATTGAACTTACTACAGTAGTAATCATCTGCGAGACTAGTTTACGAACCACTAACAAACGGTTAGTGCCATTGAACCCGGATTTTGATAGCATTATGTTGGTTTGTTGTTGGTCGCAACTGGCAACTGAAACATTTGCTGCTCACTGCAGTTAACGGGGAACAGAGTATGACTTTTATTTCATTTATTCATCCAATGACAAAATCACTGATGATGGAATGAGCTGCAGGGAAAAGTAGGTTCATGCCTTTCAGGGAAGCTAATTTTATACTGATATATGCTGACGCGACGACAACTCGTGTTGGTTAGACGATTTCTTTTTCTGACAACAAAATTCGCAAGAGAGTGCAAGCAGTTGAACAGTTATCAGCAAATTAGTCTCTCAAGCTACTTAACGATCTTACTCATCTCTGGATGCTCAACCCATATAGCCTTATGTCAGACTAGGCTAGGTCAATAATTATTTAGATAACTATTCCATACCTTCTGTCATTGTAATTTGTATAGGTTGTAACGTACAAGTCTACATTTTAAGTTGGCAAATATGCACATAAAGTGAACGTTTACCCCACAGTGGAGTAACAGTTATCGACACAGAATCAACAAACCGAGTTCAAATTTCACTGATACTGCTTATGTTCACTTAGCGCCAATATAATGGGGAAAGTTATGAATCCACATCCCTTCGTTCTGTCCCATCGCCAGATATCATGACAAAAATACCTTGTCCCTGACATGCCACGATGGATGACGGAGAAGAGAGTGAGTACAACACTCTCTTCTCCGTTGTTGACATGGTATAGGCAGTAACTATAAAAAGGTGTTACATGGGCCTTCATCTGTAGTATACAAGTAGAGTTTACCAACACAGAAATGTGGGTATTTGGCTGTTAAATTAAACTATGGTGATTTGAAAATATATATTTTTTTAATTTAGGTCAAGACTCAAACTCTTATGCCATGACTCGAGAGCTCATCTTTCATGGACAACGCAATAACCAAATACGATATCAAAGCTGATATGATTAGATGGATTTGACATCTGTAGTCTCCTGCAATCGTCCTTTTGCTGACTCTATTCCTAGCTGTATTGTTGATTACCTAGTAGTAGTAGTAGTAGTAGTAGTAGTAGTAGTAGTAGTAGTAGTAGTAGTAGTAGTATCAATGCTATCTTTAAGTTGTTTTTGAGGTTCTGAAATTAAATATTTTCTCCATTTCAGCTGACTTCATCTATCTGCAGTAAAACCAGAGGACACAACCATAAACTAAAAATGCAGACCTCTACTGGTGTTAGAAAAGAATTCCTCTCGGCAAGAGTAGCAAACGCATGGAATAGCCTAAGTGAAAAGACGGTCACATCCGAGAATATCAATATTTTAAAAATAATCTTTATTCTGATATCTGACATACCAAATTTAACTACCATTTGTCTTATTAGTTTAAACCCAGCCCAACTACACTGAAGCTGGCTTAATAAAAAAAATTTCAAGTATAGTGCGTAAGCTAAAACGAAGGCTCGTCTGAAAATACTTTATTCTAAATTCCCACAGTATAGCTTAACGGTTAAACAATGAATCGGTTTAAATTATTTGTCTGGACAAGTAAGTTAGCGATGAGGGAGTGGTTTGCTCAGTTTCTTATTCACCCATTCTCATCTCCATCAACCATCGCGAAATGCCAATAAAAGACATCTGACGATATTTGGCGAATGGACAAAGCACAAATAGAAGTGGTTTCGTGCATTTTCTCAAAATCATCAGTGGAAATTGAATATGAACAGCCTCAGCCCGATTTCGAATTCGGTTAGTTGATTCCGTTACGCCACTCTGCTCCTCTAATAATGGCTGTAAAGAAAAATGAGAACGACAGTTGTACCTATCATCAGTAGAACACTAGGAACGCTTCTAAAGAAACGAAGTTGGCTGGAAATCGGCGTATCTATTCCATTTTCCGTACCGATAAGCGTTGCTCCACCTCGCATCCCGACTCACAGTTATTATTTCAAAGACGCATACATTGTTTCTCTATGATTTACTTATTTATAAAGCTTGTTTCGTTTTAGCACAAGGCAACATGTGTCAGGCACCCAATGAGGATCGAGCTTACTACTCAGTACAAATCATCGACGGAACCATCTTGTTAATCATTACCTCACAGTGGGGCGCCTGTTTATGGGGGAATGCAGTGACGATAAATTGCCGGCCTTGAAATTCTGCATTCACACCTTGGCTGTTTACCTATACGCCAGTGAGAAGTATACAACTATATCAGCTATGAGAAAGGACGTTACATGAGCTTAGTCTGTCACAGGGCCACAACAGTGAGATCGAACTCACTATACTAGCGAATTGATCTGTTGGCTAACCATTGCGCCGCGACAGGCAGATTTCTCTGATTTAATATATATGTTACGGCGAATCGGCGAAATTGCCTAATTAGCGAATAAAACTACGTATTTACTTATTTTTGATTATATTTATGTTTTGTAAAACAAAAAGTAAATACGTAGTTTTAACTTTTTTTACAAAAAATAAATAAATACGTAGTTTTAATTTGATCGAAAGTTTATTTAATCAAAACAAGGATAAAAACAACTATTTTTTTGAAACCAAAAGTTTATATAATGAAAAAATAAGTAAATACGTAGCTTTATTCGCTAATTAGACACTTTCGCCTATTCGGCGTAATATATACAATACAGTCGTATAAGCGTCTTAGCCATACAAGAAAGCGCTCCCCCTCCTCTGCCTTTCCTCCTGATTTACACTGGTTCACACACATGTGTAGACTATCACGTTCCCATCCGCCGTTCTCCAAGAAAACTGGAAATTTCAACCAAAATATAATTTCCACCAGGTTGTTATTTTCCTTCACTTGCTGATCTATCTTAGCGAGATCTCAGCAAAATAAACAATCCAGCAATCAAAAATGATTGCGCTAAAAAGAAAGAAGGAACAAAAAAGACAACAACAACTAAACCGTAAACAAAGGGGCTCAAATAACTAACTGCCTTGTTGCAAAGTAATCTATATTGTCCTTGCTGGCAACGATATCCATACATCTTAGACAAAACAAGGTGCAAACGTAACGATAATAATGTTACTAATATTGAAGCTGATAATAGTAATAGAAATAATGCAAATAAGGATAAGGATAATAATTGCGACAATAATGCTGATCGCTACATCGCAATAATTCTAATAACAAGTGGCGTCCGTTTTCCCAGGATCAGTGCCGCTGTTCTACCGCCGAAAAATGAATGGCATTGTGCGCACGCGCAGTACTGCACTTCCAAGTAAGTGATTCTCTAAGGAGAATAAAAAGACAAGAAGAAAAAAATGCTTAAACAAAATGGCGCATTTGTGTATCAACCGTCTTGTTTTTTCCGGTTTGTATATTGAAATTGGAATAAAGAATGATTGGAGGAATGTCTTTTAGTGGATTTACATTGGTAATAAAAAAAGAAGAAAGATTTCTTTTGGAGAAACACAAGAAATATGTTGAATAATAAGAAGTTTGAAGAACAATAGGGGCACATCTAGAAAAAGTAAGCTCTTTTTGCTTGTTTCTGTCTAAACTTTGGTACGAATTCAAGCAAAATGAAGAGTATGAAATATTTACGTCCAACTTTCATTTATCTGTATTCATAAAAGTATCTATCATCGATTCTGTCAGATAACATTTCTAACGTATATTAGTTAGCTGACAGCGCAACAATATTTCTTAAAGGCAAATATGAAATATTTACGTCCAACTTTCAGTCTACTTTATGTGATAACTATTTGTCTGTATTCACAAAATTATCTATCCTCGATTCTGTCATATACATTTTCTAGCGTACAGCACAAAATATTTCTTAAAGGCAAATACTCTTTAAACTGATGAGAAACTGTGGAATATAGTTTATACGGTATAATTTCAAAGGATCTACACGGACTATTTTGTTCATCTGATTAGTTTTTTTTAAGTAAATCAAAAGTTTCTCTTTTTATGTATATATTTTATTAGAAAGCATGGCAATATAAAGGATGTTGAAGAAATTACATGAATTAATATTTCTATTCTATAGTGGAATTCTGACATGTCAGGCTAATATCTTTTGACTTTCTTAGATGAAACAGTATTAATTAGAAACCGTCAACCAAAACTGTCACTAAAACTGTCAAGATAGGTTTCTTCAGTTTTCAAGTTGGTCCGGCTGGTTGGCTATGTATGTATGTATGTATGTATGTATGTACGTATGTATGTATGTATCACGCGTACAGGCCGCTCCAATGGAAGCAGAGAGCTGCAAATGTTAACATTTCCTCGTTATTATGTCTAGGAAAAACTTGTTTTTTGTTTTTTTTAAATTACCCCCCAAAATATTTTTTAGTGGGGGTGTTCAATTTACGATGTAAGTTTATGCTAAATTGGTCCCTAGTTTATGCCCGGTAGATGTTTGAAAAGTTGGACCTTTTAGTGATCCAACAATAGGCGAAAGAGGTAACCTATTCATTGATCACCTTCGTTTTTTAATTGATCAGCCATAAGACGTTGGTCACGTGACGGTTTCTATTCAGTGACCAACAATTAGTTTTAATTTCTGAACTAGTATTTCTTTCATCTCAATTTCATTTGCTTTTATCGCAATTCCCCGATCGTCATTTCGCAACCGTTCGTAAGCCGCGTGGATCAGAAATAATAGATAATCTTCTTACTAGTGTGTGTAGATAAAGATAGCGACGTATGGTTAGATTAGAATGACTGCAGATGGAAGGTTCTTGAACCTAATCGGTAAGCCCGCGACTCCAGGGTACGCGTCACTAGTGTGCACTAAGCTAAAATAATCTACTTGAACACCTTATTTGTGTTCTTGATGTGGTTACCACACGAATGGACCGGCCGAAACGCTGTGATAGTAACACCAAGAACACAAAGGAGTTTAATTGTCCGAACAAAACTTGCAATGTTAATGACTCTTCTCGAAGTTATAGACAAAGCTAAAATCGTGTTTCATTACATACCCATTCAGGCTGAGACCTGTATCATTTTATTTTAAATATAGAAAGGTAACCGATTTCTACATATGGCGACAATTATGTCATGATAAAACGAAACGTTTTCTCAAATTTCTGCATAAGGTACTCAAAATACAATTATAATTCAACATTAATTTGACCCGGATGTCTATTATTGATATGTAGGTTAATATTTTAATCAAAATCAAACTATCCTTGTACATAGATCGTCGGGGGTACTAAGTTGGGTCCTTTATGGCATTTTCACGCCAATTGGAGTTATTTGGCGGTGCACATCTCCTCTCTAAATATCACGCCACAGATTGTATTAGGTTGCATGATACCAACAGCAGAGACCTGACCTATATGGAGAAATGGATTCATGACTTTCCCATGGGCATTAGATTGAGGTGAATACAAACTATCGTAGCCAGATTTCGTCGATTCCACTTTCCATTCTGTATACCATACAAACATTTAAAATTAGTATAATAATTTGTCTTCACAAATTCTATAGTGTCAGTCAAAAAGTAATTATACATTTTAGACTAATTTTAGACGAATGTGGTCAAGAACATCGTGCTGCAGAAATCTTCAAAGTGTGATGTGTGTACCTGCCTTGAAAACCAGCATTCACAACCTAACCTATACATGGACTCGACTACCGATCACTTTCAATGGTCAGTTATGTTCAGCTCTGTAACCAACCAAGCAAACCGTCTTTAGACAGGTTTGGTAAGTCACTCAATAGAAAACGTCACATCACCAACGTCTTTTGGAAGCATGCCGTGTTAGGGGTGATCAATTAAAGAAATAGAAAAAGGATTCATCAATAAATATAACACTTCTCTCACCTTATGCTGGGCGGTGACCATTAAAAAGTCTGAATGAACGCTGCTAGACAGCTAAACTTTCAGACTTCTAACTCCGTTGGTGCGGCCTGTACGCGCGATACAGTATTTACTGGATTATGCTATGAATGGCTTGTTAGATTAGAACACTAAATATGACTCTAATACAGAAATTCTATTCTATTCATTAAGGTAGAAATTAAATGAAGGAACCATCTTCTAATACAACGGTTCATAAATCTTAGATGGTTTTAAAAGAAACAAAATATTTTCTTTGATATTTGGGGAAATTATTTTTCTTTTTCAGGAAAATAAATGAGGTAAATTCATTGCTACCTCCCACACTACATCATTCAAATACAAGATTTCTTTGAGATTCTTTTCTAAAACAGCGACAAAAATAGATTAATGAATGAAAAACAAAAAGTATTAATGAAAGAAAAATTTGTAATTGTGTTTTGGTTGGAAAAGGCTGTTTGTAGGAGAGAAAAAATTGTATTAAATCCATGGCAAAAAAATTACGCCATGTTTTATAATAATTGAACCCACACGGCAGCCATGACAGATTTTTGTGTTGCAGTTTCTTGTGTTTTCGTTGTTGCTTCGTTTGATTTTAATTTTATTTTAATGCATCCTTTCATTGATTCCATTTTGTTACAATTTCTCCGTTCTCCCCACTGAGTTAATTTCTTTCCTCATTCCAAGTTGGATTTTTTAAAATATTTAACAAAATTCTTCTGATTAGCTTTGTTTTGATTTGTATTGCCTTCGATTGTTTTTTTTTTTTCTGATCTTGGCTTTTTCCTCTCATACGAAGTTATTTTTAATTCAGCTTCTCTTGAGGAATGCTCCACGGTTTTTTACTAAGACTTTTAACAGCAGTTGTGAAGACCGACACTAATTAAGATTCGCTGTGTTTCGCCTACAGTATTCCAAAACAGGGGTGATTGAATCCTTTGATATTAACAGCATGTTACATCCGAAACGGAAACACTGACACAGAGGAGTGTAAAAATCTTCAAAAATTTACTAATAGTTAATGACCGAATTTAAGCAGCTGAAGAAAGTGGAGGGGAGAGAGAAAAAGACACAAGAGTGAGAGAACTATGTCGAAAAATGAGAGAAACGTCGAAGTAAAAAGGGAGAGTCAGTAGAGAAATATGGAAGAGAGAAAGAACCCACAAGAGTGAGAGGGCTATGTCAAATAGACGAGAGAAAAGTCGAAGGAAAAAGGGAGACTTAGTAGAAAAAAAAAAGAAAAGTAAAGAGAAAGATGAAACTTAAAGATTGGAAAGAGAACAAAAGATAAAACCAGTAATAGAAGTACTGATCTCTAAAAGAAAGTAGAAGAAGCAACAAGCTGTCAGGAAGGCAGCTATAAACTTAGCCAATAAAAAACAAGAACTTTTCCAGCAGTGTAAAAGATGAATCTCACTGGTTATCAACAACACTTCTAAATTCGATTTATTATTTCATTTCTTTTATATTTATTGTTCATTATCATTTTTTGTCATCTTTCTCTCTCGCTTGTTCGAAGCTGCATTATTTTTGTTGGTTTGATTGGAGTCATACTGGGTGGCCCCACTACGTTATTACATTCGTTTAATTATTTGTAATGCATTTAATTCCTAATTGTTTTTCGATTTTTCCCTTGGTTTTATGTTGTTCATTTATTTCGGTTTTAACCGGTTGTCTTTCTGTTGAATGCAGAGTAAAATAAAAATCAGGTCGAGTTGACTCTTTTTATGCTAATTCATTCATATTTTTGATTAACTTTTAAAAGATACAATCTTCAGCCCAAGGTCAACCTGACACTTAAAGGCATCTATTACGAACGATACCCCGACTGCAAACAAGACTGAACGACTGACTTCATTGTTTAGCTTACACAAGGCAACAAACAAACAGTGAGAACTGAACTCACTTCAGTATTAATGGTCTGCGAGATTAGCTTGCTGACACTCACCCTATTAGTAAGCGCCCAAAATATTTACTAAGCTTAGCTTAGTGTTGCGCAAGATTATAAGTATGGAGTACTCAGTGAGGAACGAACTCACTATAGTTGTAATGATCTGCAATACTAACTTCCTAACCACTACAAATAAAGGTGTGTTGTTTTTGTTATTTTTATATCACTTTGAAGGAAAAAAACAACCACTGGCAGTTTCAGCTGTAACATTATTCATAATCATCCACAATGAATTTAATCCTTGAATCTAAAATATTTTAAGATGTATCCACGCATCTCTAAAAGACACTTTTCGGTCGGTCGGTCGGTCGGTCTGTCGGTCCCTAATATGTTATTAGATTTTAATAATTGAAAAAAGCACATTTTATCAGAATGTATTCCTGTACTTGATATCATCGACTTATGCGAATTTTTCTTTTTTTCTTTTTTAATACCAAAATACAGGTTATGATTTTTTAATACAAGCACACATTTTCTCAAAAAATGAATGAAAAAAACTTTTCACGTTTGTTAAAAATATGAGAAAATGTTTACATTTGCATTTGTTCATTATTAATTACTTTTA
>VCCN01005986.1:5499300-5510685 GCA_006491835.1 Architeuthis dux | reverse complement strand
ACCTTTCACCAAAACATGAACCTCCTCAAAGCAAAAAGAGGATGTCATGGACATTAACCCCCCCTCTCCTTATATATATACATAAATGTATACATAGATACAAAATCAGAAAAGAACAAATTGAGTAGTATAAAAATATACAAATATAGAAACACAATTACCGCTAGAATCTATTTGAAATAAACAAACCTAAAATGGAAAAGTAGGAACAGACAGGATAATAATCACTATTATTACTACTACTTGTATTTGTTTCACCAAAGCAAGGAAATTCTCAAAGCCCCCCCCCCTAGATGGGTGGGGGGAAGACTAACCGATGGGACAATACACGCAGTAGGAAAAACCAAACACAAGATGGAGGGACGAGATAGAAAAGTTTGACAGTAAGACATGGCGGAGGTTAGCATAAGATAGGCAGTCATGAAAGGAGATGGGAAAGGCCTTTGTCCAGCAATGAACTTATAACGGCTGATGATGATGATATATACAATATTTGTGTTTGTGTGATGGTGTTCTCAACTTCTTTACCTCAACTTCTTTAACGTAACAATGTTCCTGATGTTTCACTTAATTTTTGCTGGCATTTTCCCCGGTTGTCCTCTATCTTTTCATTCTCCCTAAACTCATTCACAGACTTATACATAGAACCTCACCACTGAACCGTTACACAGAATAGATATGAGAAAAGTTTGATTCGATATTTACTCTTGCAGAAACTGTTAAGTCAGTTTTTACCATGACAGAAAATTAATTTAATAATCTAGTTATCAGGTCATTTGTAGTAATAAAAGTAATAAGCCCTTTATCAATATTGCAGAATCAAAATCTTATTGGTTCTGTGGAAATAAGTATACACATAACACAGTTATATACCGGTACATCTATATTAACATATAATTATGTGTGTTAATGTCATTCGACTACTGCTGCAAGAACTGCAGCAAAGCCACTCTCAGATGTTGACCCAGAGGCCAATCATAGTTCCGGAGCTTAAATATTATTATTACTAACCCAAGATACCCCAGCCATACCTCACAATATCACCAGGCTTTTGAGGCTGTCTGTCATAGTGAGCTAATACCAGACCCATGCCGATGCAGCCTCTTTCCGATCTTGGAGACCTTTTATATATTTCCTTTTTTATGAGTTAGACATTTCAAGTTTAGCAAGTCAAGTTGACGATAAAAACTTGACATCTTTCATTGATAGGAAATATATTCATTATCCAGTGATGCCTCTATTTTCCATCTTACGCTCATGAGCCTAATCGATATTTTCCTCAAAAGGAACTGTTAATTTAACGATGTGAACTTTTTAAAAAATTGACCGCTGACTGATTAACCGGATCTCACCGGATCTCGCCTGGAAAAGCAAGACGACGTTTTAATTCCACTGTGACTCGCCGATTTGTAAAACCAAAAAACGATGACTTTTTTTCTCCCACACGAAATTTATTTTTACTGGCTCTCATTAAAGTCGACATTTTCTAAGCAGTTTCAAAACATCTTCGAAGTGCGCTGCTTCTTCTTATTATTATTATTGTTATTGTTATTGTTATTGTTATTATTATTATTGTTATTGTTATTGTTGTTGTTGTTGTCGTTGTCGTCGTCGTCGTTGTCGTCGTCGTAGTAGTAGTAGTAGTAGTAGTAAAAACAAAAACAGAATGTAGACTTAGTATAGATATTGTTAATTACTAAATGTAGCTTAGTACAGCACAAGTCTAAATGTGAGTGAGAAATAAAGATAAGAAGATTGTATTGAGCCAATCATCCAAGGGGAGAGAGCCTGCCTGCTAAGAAAATCACCATTCGGATCCATGGCTTTTGCTTTGGTTTGAATACTAATGACTGGTATCAGTTGGAAATATGCAACTATCTTCAAGCATCGGTTGGCGCTCAAGTAACAATATGTTATCTTTAGACCCAGGTATCATGGTGTTCAAGTCTCCTCAAATCGCCATCACACGTGTTAGTAGTTTTCCCACCCTCAACTGCACCATCATCTTAACAGTCTAGATCAGTAGTTCCCACTTTTGTCAATAAGATTACTAGTATTCCTCCTTCCATTTATTAAGTTGCAACAAAGAATAATTTCAAATGATAGCTTTATTTTACGACAGCTTCATGCTAAGAATTAGTTTAATTGTATAATTGTACAGCTGCTGCTGTGTATTTGTAACTCAAAGAAAGGGAGAAAAATAATTAGAACACATCATTTGAACTTCCAATTTATTACAAAAGAAATAAGAATTCTGCTATCGTAACTGATATACACATCAATGTGATCTCTGTTATTGTTTTTTTGCTACTAGTTCTTCGATTTGTGAGTCTATTAGTGAGAGAGCACATCTTGAATCATTCTCAATTTGAAGCTTATTTCAAGCCTTCGACTTGATAGATAGAAGTGCAGAAAACCCTATTTCTAGACTGGACTTTTATCTTCACCCAATAGCCTTATTTCCCCCTTGAACCATCCAAATTTCACCTCCGGGGGGAATTCCACCCCCCCCCCCCCCCCGGTTGAGAACTACTGGTCTAGATGGTTCCTCGGATCTCTAACTTTCCCAGTCTCTTGACGAAGCTCTTTAGCATCCTTCCCTATATTCCAGTTATTATTGTCACAGATTCCTCATTCAAATTCCTAAAATATCCTGTTCTATTATTAAGTAGTAGTAATATAAACATGAAGATAGGAAATGTCAGATTGTACTCTATTAGTTCATGTGGTGAGTATGTTAGACCTACTATGATAGTAATAATAATTAGAAGAGGTGCTATACAGTGGGGTAATTGTCAGCAAATTAGTCTCACAGAGCCATCACTACTCTAATGCTCTTGATTGTCACTGAAGCTCCTACGCGTGTGGTGTTGTGTCGTACTAAGTTGAGTAAATATCAATAATGCCAATACTCCGATATCATTCCAAACGTTTTGCATATTTTTTGGCAATCAAGCTAAATTATTTAATCTTTCTCAATAGCAATATTAACTCCCCCTCTCACACACACACACACACAACCACGCACAGAAGTCTTTTTTAGATGAATGTGTTGTGCCAAATCGTTTTCACCAAAATAAGATTGAATAAGTTTGTATTTTTAGAGACAAGAGTCAAAATAGAATAGAAGTAATTGTAAGATCTATGTTTGATAATTAATCTACCCACCTCCTAATTGTATTTTCTTGCAACATCATTGACTTCTTAAAATAGATCAAAAAAGATTCAAATTAGTGAGAATTCCATATTATACTTATTAAGTATTCTCCTTCTCATTTCCAGGTTGGCAACTCCTTTGAGCTAAGATAATTGAATCAATTTTACATCAACATACTGGCACGTGCGCCTGATTTATTTTTATGTTATTAATTCAAAACATCCTTATACATTGAATCACTTCTGATATTAAGTCCTTCACGTTTCTTGCGAAGTGTTTGTTTTTCCTTGGTCTTTTTAAATAGATATGAAGTCATTAGATAATTAAATATATAATTAATGAAACATGCAATAATCCGACTTGGTCTCTGCAAATAATCACTTATATTTAACTTTTATTCGAAATTCATCAACTAATTTATAATTTATTACACATATCCTAATTTTCAAAGCAACCCTATAAAACAAAGGTATCCAACGTTAAAAATGCATGCACAAATTTAAAATTGAAGTGTCTCCTGCAATCGGCTTGTACGTGATACATTAAAATACATATTGTCCGTCATCAAACTTATGAAATTTCATTCAAAAATAAAGTCACTAGAATGTAGTTGTTAGTTATTATTATTTGCTTTTTTACACCAGATACTACTGGTAACTACCACTGGAGATCAAATGACGGTGACCTTCCCCAATACTCCGGCACTCTCCTCAGTCAGCTGGGGCCAAGAATACGCCGACAGCGTCCCCTGAAGAGGGGTAAGACCCCCTCAAATAAGGGCCACCTGTTCTTTCACCAAAATCTTTTTAAAATAACCTAATTCGCAAGAGTCTATTAAAAAAATAACCTTTCACCAAATTTGCAAGACTATTAAAAAAATAACCGTTTACCAAAGTCACAAGACTCTAGTTAAAAAAAATAAATAGACCTTTCACCAAAGTCGCAAGATTAGTTTTAAAAAAATAAAAAGAACCTTTCACCAAAGTTACAAGACTCTATTAACCCTCCCAGTATTCACCCTGATTTTAGTAATACTGGGTCTTGATGGTTTCAATTCTTCCTCTGACTCTGACAAGACAAGTGCGTTAATAATGATAGGTACAATTGCTATCTTCATGCTCCACAATTTGTTGGGTTCTCTAGTAAAGTCTAGATATTTTTCCAGCTTTTAATTTCTTTCAATTTCACTATATGGTCTGCTGGAACGACAACACCTACTGTCCGGCACATCTTGTCTTTGTTTATGATAACTAGATTTGTACTTCTGGCCTGGTTTGGGCTATCCGTTTGAAATTCAAATACCCAATTTTACTTTTTCTATTCTCAATGAGAGCTTCCATTTTATGACTATGCCATTGATCTGCATGATGAAATCTAGATCATTGCACAGTTCCTAATGGATCACCGTTCCTACCCATTCATGTCTTTTTAATACTCTGTCTGTGCTAATTTGCTATATTCACTTATTTTCTTCTCTACCTCAGCACAGGCAACATCTGCTATTTTATTGAGTCATGCACATTTCGATTTTGATGCAGTTTGTTCTAATAGTTCTATTACTAGGGATTTTTCTCTCTCCTAAAGTGCCCTCTGCGCAACCATGCCGATGCGATTTCATTTATAATTTCTTTTGTTTGTCTCTTGAATTTTCCAATAAGTTGTTTTGTTTTATTTGTTCCTATTTTTTGTTCTTTTGGAGGCTTCCTGACCCAACCTTTGTTCTTTCGTCAGTTTTGTTGTAATATCTGACGGTCATGATTACTCTCTCTTTACTCGGTTATGTGCAATCGACACAATCTTCAGTGTTGATGTGTCCTCTCCCTCAATCTGTTCTTATTAAATAAAATCTGTCATCATTATCTGTAGTATGTGCAGCTTTATCCATGGTCATTAGTTTTCTAGTTCATTCGTCCAGAGACTTTTTCGTTTAAGAAGGGCCGTGAATATTTTACTATGGATATGTATTTAGCTGTTTATTAAATTTCTGGTGTTGAGTCTCGTTTCCAATATCTCTGTTGTTCTTCTGGATATTCTTTTCTTATTTTTTTCTATAATTTCATTTCGTTTAATCGAATCTGATTCCAGTATTCGAATCTTTTTGTGGTCTTTTCCAATAATATGACTATTTCCTTGTTGGTGTATCGGTGGTGTATTGTAGTAGCTATTATTATTTGTGTTGTATTGTAATAGCTATTATTATCTATTCATTTAAATACAGTAAACCCTCGCTATAACGAACCTCGATATAACGAATTTCGGCTTTAACGAACTCATGGATCAATCCGAACTGACTTCGAATTTACCGAATGAAGTTCGATAAATGCAGCGAACACGTTGACCATATATATGCGTACAATTGTTTTTATTTGATACTAGCTTAAAATACCCAGCTATATGGAGCCTAGTAAAACATTAAATCATTACTTACCTCGAAGTGTTACAGTCGTAGGCTCCATATAGCTGGGAATAACCTCCCAGAAGGCGAGCATTTTCGGCTAGTGTTAATAAAAATTGAAGGTAAATTAGGTGTTGTTTTTAAGTAAATAGTAGGCACTTCTTACAGAACGTTCACTTCAGTTCACTGTTTAATTTACATCAAATAAACTGAAATATGAGAGTAAATTTTAATAAAAACGACGGATTTAAATTTACTCTCATAAGTTTTATTTACTGCAGATACATTACAAAAGATGACGAAATTTACGATTAGATCAGGAAATACCTTAAATCCCCTACCTTAAGGCATGTCAAGGTTCAGCCTGAATGAAAAATAACGTGTCCCTAGACCAGTGGTTACTAAGGTGAGCGCTACAACCCCCTTAGGGGCACTGGAAGACTCAAGGGGACGCTGGAAGGCAAAGGGGTGGTAGGGGCCATTAGAAAACAAGGTATGGTGAGAGGGCAAAAAATACAAATCGATACTCCCTACACATAATGTCCTATGCCTAAAAAGCTGATGTTAGTGCCGTTGCGGATCTTTTAACGAAAAAGAGAAACCGACTACAAATTTTCGAACGGTACAACTTACGGATGCTGCTTACTAATATTGAAGCAGATGTTGAAAGATTAGTCTCATCCCCTTAGGCCCATCCTTCACATTAATTCTGTTTATATTAATTAATCAAGTACCTTTTGATACTGTTGTACAATTATATCTTCGGTTATAAAAAAACGCTTTAAACAAAATAAATATATTGAAACTTGATTTTCAATGTATCATTTTTAACCGACTGTACAGGAGGCACTAATGAAATATGGGTCTGGTTCATCTTACTGAAAATCAGCTTTCCGAAGTCGGTTTTACCGAACTTTGATTGGTCACTTGTTTTCAGAGTTTATTATTTTTAATCCTTTTTTTTTCTTCATGAATCTTATACATGATATAAGTACTAAATATTATCGTAAATAAATACCAGATTTACAATAGATGCTTTTGTTTTCATAAATTGTAAACATTAACATACCCCCATCGCAGTAATTTTAGAAAAGAAAGTTAACCGGTGTTTTTGGAAAATAATAAACTCCGGCTACTTGTTTTCATAGTTTATTATTTTTAATCCTTTTTTCTTCTTTATAAATCTTATACACGGTATATGTTATAACTACTAAATCTTATCGTAAATAAATACCAGATTTACAATAGATGCTTTTGTTAACCGGTGTTTTTGGAAAGTAATAAACTCCGGTAAAACCGATTTTGGCAAGATGATTTTGGTAAGATGAATGCCACCCATGAAATATATGCTCTCTAAAAGGAGGCGGTAGTCCGCAGAAGTTTGTGAAACACTGCCTTAATTCTTCTTAACATCGGAGCCTTGCTTTGCCATTAGATCAAATTCCAATGAAATAGATTTGCCATTGCTCTCTGTTGGCAAATAAGTGTCCTTCGTGAACGTTGCTACTGAAATCGATTTCGACCTTCCGGCAGAAAATATGCAAATGCCGCTTGTAGTAGAACGATGGTTAGCAAGCTAGTCTTGCGAATTATTTCTAGTGGGTTCAATCCTAGTAAGGTGCATTACTTTGACATGCCTTCTCTTTCACCAACTGTCATTATTAGGCATATTTTCATTAACTATCAACAGTTATTTAACAGAAAAACACGAAAGTGTGTGTACATATTTTAGATAGTTTTCTATTAAATTATTAGTTTAATCTTTACTTATATTTAATTGTCAGTGGAATGCGCGCTTAAATTCTAAGTCGAAGTTATTTAAAATACAATTTCTAATGTTTTTGCTTTTTAAAAGTAGGGTTGCATGCGTGTGTGTGCGTGTACGTGTGTGCGTGTGTATTTATTAATTTATTTATTATTAGGAATGCCAGAACGAAACTTACCTTTGTAAATATCTACTATAAATACCTGCTTGAGAGCGAGAGTTACCAAGCCAGTTACACCAGACCACAGTGAGTTTGATGCTAGTTGGGTTGGTACACTGTTGTGGTCTAGTGTCGGACTACCTTAAGCTTCATAAATACGTGCCCCTAACCGATGGTTAGTCAGTTAATATTGCAGGCTCTTTGCAAGCGTGTTCGATCCGACATCAGTGCCTGATTTGCATCTCCGTACAGTAGACTAAGCTGCGCGAATATTTACAGATGCACAAGAATATAAACATTAAAGGAAAGAAATGGCAGTGAGTGGAGAGAAAACGAAAGTCGATGTAGGACTAATCGGGCGAGTGTCATTTGGGAAAGGAAAGACGCCCGGGTGCCACATTTGGCTCTGTGCGATTGGTGGGCTTTGTTCGCTTAATTTGCGAGGACAATCGCAAGTGGAAATGAGCAGACAGTAGCAATTGCCGGCTGTAATTAACAGAGATTAACAGTACCACAATCTGCGCCCAATGTTGATTGTGGGAAAGCGAGTGATGCGGTGGTGGGGGAGGGCAAAAAGCAAAACGCCCGTTCGCCTCCTACGAAGGGAAGTGGTTCTATTTTAAATATAGTGCTTATTCTAATTCAGGAAAGTGGGAAGGACAATATATTTCCTTCTTTTTGTTGCTTTCATCCCGATTTTCTTCCTCCACCTTTTCCGCTTGTTGCTCGCGATTCAGTTGTGTGCTCAACGAGCGAAATTAGTGGACTACCGTCAAATTACTTCTCTAGTATATTTCCCCCAAATAGTGGGGCATAGGAGGGAAATATCTCCTTTAAGTGGTTCCTCTCCCCAAAGGAATCATTATGATTATTTTTATTATTACCATCTAATCGAGAAAATTCTATGTTTCTGTTTCAGATAGCGGTTTCCTCCCCACCGCCACAACAAAATACGGGCGGGGGTGGCAGTATATAGAGGTGGCTTGCACAAATTACTTAATATCATTGAGGGAAAAAAAAAAGAAAAATGATATTTTAATTGTCTACACAAAAATTGAAAG
Source organism: Architeuthis dux (assembly GCA_006491835.1). Taxonomy (NCBI): domain Eukaryota; kingdom Metazoa; phylum Mollusca; class Cephalopoda; order Oegopsida; family Architeuthidae; genus Architeuthis; species Architeuthis dux. Next base: position 5,502,147 of record VCCN01005986.1, on the reverse strand, counting down.
TATTCTCCGCAAAAGAAAGAAGACAAAGTTAAGCTATTAATGATCGAACAGTTAAGCCAGAGATAATCTTTCTTTCTTTTTTTTTTACCGGTAAAAATCATTTGGATATAGCAGGATATAATTTATTCCATACATCCGTTCTTGCTGTCTGTTCCCCATGTTGGCAAGATTGAATGAAAAGTGAAAATTCGAAAACAGAAAACATTCGTAAGCGACGGACAGTCGTCAAGAAATTAGGACAATGTTTTAATGTAATTTTCTTCCAAAAACATTGATGACTGTATTAGATTTAAAAAACAAAAACATTTTCAATATGAAATATTAATCGACTTGACCGGATTAAATTACCGTATTTGATGGCATATAAGACCTACGGGCATATAAGACCCACGGGCATATAAGACCACCACCCCCTACCATTTCAGTTGGGAATATTGAGAAAAACATTGTTGGATGGTACATCGAATGTTGCTGGAACTTCATCAATGTTCCCTATTTGACCCAGTTAAAAACAAGTTTCTCTTCGTGCATTTATTAAGAATTCATGAAATTCTAATATTTGGGGGGGGGTGCGTCTTATATGCCATCAAAAACGATAATTTCCATTTTAAAGTGATTGTCTTAACAGGAAAAGATGTTCCGACAAAACTCTTACCAAAGCGTCATTACTTACATCTCACACTTCGAAAAACATAGACACGAACGGCAGCACAAAATCATTTACCTGATTTTGATGAAAACGACATGAAACATTCGACTATTATTTTAAAATGACCTTTCTATTGGCATAAAAAAAACTGTAATATTCAAGAAAATATCAACAATCCAGATCATTGCTGGACCTAGATAACTTGAACATAAAGCCAAGCTGGTTTGTTTGATCCACACTGGGTGCACTATAATCTTTGCATTCTGCGCTTAGTAAAGAATCGTAAGATGGTCGGCTTCCAAATGGGGAGGGCTTTCTGGTCTTACGAATGAGCTTCCAAAAATATGGCTTGAATAGTGACAGTGGAAAATGTACAAAAAATCACACTCAAAAAGTATATGCGAATCATTTATTTTTTAAATTAATTTAATGAAAGTCCTGTTTGTTACGGAGTGTTAATTCTTCCCCAAATCTGCTGTTGATATTAGAAGCAGGATTTTCAAATCCAAAGGCAGAGAGCATAATAAAGAATACGACTACGTTGGATGATGAGTTCAGATAGTTCTCCAGAAAGCCGTGTATGCACAGTATAAACCAATAATATTGGCTCTTGCAGATTCACATGCATAGAGAGAAGATAACCATTTTTTTTCTCTGAAGCTACACTCTTATAGGCAGCAACCATATTGTTACGGAAACCATGATATTCTGACAACTGCTATTTGTATTTCTGTAAGGAGCGAACGATTCCACGTTGAACATAGAATATTTACTGTCATTAAAATTGCATCTACCTAACTGCCACAAAACTGGAAAAAATGGGTCGTTTTCTTAGGTCCACCCAACACTAAATAAGTATAGCTATTTTAGCTCACTATATATTTGTTTGCTAACTAAATGTAAATAAAAAAAGTTAAAAGCCCCCAACACAAATTAACATTTTCTCTGGCTGATTGGCTAACCCTAACCCTGGATCCTAACCCCTAAGTTATTATCTCGATAAGATAATTAGAGCCGAGTTGCCGAAATGTTTGGGTTTTTTTTCTCCAATTTTTTCAATTAAAATGATATATAGCAAATGCTGTAATGGCTATAATTATTTAGTGTGGTGGGTACTAACGAAGAAGACCCCCAGAATATCTAGCAACTAGGAAACAACACCAATGAACCTATTAATAAATCACTCTGCACTGAGTGTTTAAGTTAGCTACAGCAATAGTCGAAGCACAACACTGTCAACAGAATTCTTCTGTAAGAGGTTAATATTTATTCTACATTAAAACTGACGACAATTTTAGGTAACTGTTACCTTACTTGTCACATTCGTAATTATGTGGTTACTAATGTTTACACAATGTTATTTCTAACAGGAATATTTAATTGATTTATTTGTTTATTAGAAGAAGCATTGTCAACCATCATTAATCATTTACTGGTATTTCTTTCATCGCAATTTTAGTTGCTTTTCATTGCAAGTACATCGGAGTAGTTGCGATGAAAAGCAACTAAAATAAAATTGTGTTGACAACATCAAAGATGGGAAGAAGAGATTCGATTGTCCGAACACACGTTGGAGAGTCTATATCTTTTATGCGCATGCTTACACGTGCGCATACACGAACCGTATTCTGTTATATAGAGAGTTCATCTCAGCAAGTGTAAATTTGATATTTCATGCGATCAAAGATTTTCTACCGGGAATTTGAAACATCTTTAAATTAACGGTTCATAAAATGAAATTAAAATTAAAATGAATAAACGAAAACAAAAGATTTAAAAAATGTGAAAAATGCTGATTATCGACCTCCACATGCAATGCAATAAGGGAATTATAATTTAATTAGGAATTTATTAATTGGCTACTATTTACATTTGGATGGGTGCCATCATTGTATTATCTCTGTTGACCAGATCGAGAGGTATCACAAAAGTGCTGTATATTGAACGGGTTTAATTACACCAAAACAGAGAAATGTGCTGAGTATTTCTTTTTCTTACTTAAATGCCACGAGAACAAAAGCAAAGATTCCTTTTTAAGAAGGACTAAAGTACTTTTAACTCGAAATCATTTACCTTCTTGTATTTTCAGGTCTCGGGAATGAATGTTGGGTAGGTTAATATATCTTATCAGGGAATGATTAGTATCCATTGCAATTAGAACGAGGTCGAAGTTAAACAAAAAGTATTATTCTTTTTTT
>VCCN01005986.1:5463265-5475460 GCA_006491835.1 Architeuthis dux | reverse complement strand
GTACCCCTAAAATGCGCTACCATAAAGAATGCAAAACAATCCAATCCTTTACATGCGCGGCATAAATCTCTAGGCGACTGCCCAATCGAATCGAAACGAGAGAGACGAGTTTTGGAAGAGAGATAAATTACCAACCTGTACTTCTGCACTCAGCAATTGTATGCAAGTGCATCCAGTCAAATAACCACAAAATCCCTCGTGTATCAATAATATTCAATTGGTTTTATTCATTGAAAACCAGGGTACATAATTATTTACGTACTAATGACGCTTATAAAATAAGATACCTTGCATGCATGAACTTTAAACTTTAACATGTGCATCAACACTGTAAAAAGCATAACTTCACTCCATGCTAACTAGTTACCACTCAGTCGGTGGAAACGGTCCCAAATCTATACCTACGGCAGCTATCAAATTCGAACAAACGCATGGACCCTTTTCTAACTTTTCTCACTGACTAACTTTTACTTCCAACACTGCAAAAAGCTATCCAATCAAAAATAAGGGTTCCGTATTCAAACATTTCAAACTACCCAACTTTAATGGGGGGGTCATCGCTTGCTCGTTTACGCCTTGTCTTTTCAATCTCTCTTTCTTAGAGTGTGTATGGTACCTTAATCACTGCGCCCGGGACTCCAACGCTAAGAAAATGACAAGACGGATTTCTATCCTTTCAACCATGGGAAAGATTCTGTTTCTCAAACTAACGTACACACCCACCAAAACCCATCACCTCACCAACCACACATACGCACGCCCGCATGCATACACACACACATACTTCTTAACATTCAATGATAATCTTTTTTCCATCATACTTCTACAAATTTGAGATGCTGATTCTGCTTTTTTCGACTTGAGAATTTTAATCATTGTTTCTCAACACATTTCGCTTACGAATAAGTGAAAAGTTTTCTACTTCAAAACACTTCTTCACTTTCCATTTCACAAATTAATTCCGTACTAATGACGCTTATAAAATAAGATACCTTGCATGCATGAACTTTAAACTTTAACATGTGCATCAACACTGTGCCAGAGCTTTTTCAATGTGCCAATTGGTGCATGATATTAGATTTTCGGTGAGATGAAAACACTAATTCTCATGTTGTTAACTTTTGTTTTTGTTCAAACTACTTGATTTCATTAGCTACTCATTTTTTTTTAGTTTTTTCCAAAATAATATTCTAATATGAACATATATGAACATTTACTTTCTACGTTTTCCATGAGATTTTTCAGACAACATTCGAGAGTAAATTATCCAGTGAAAGACTTTCGTTAACGCCTGCTTTTGTTGAAATACAACAACGTAGTGGACACGCTACGTTGTTGTATTTCAACAAAATTCATTACAATAATTATCGTTGCTACTGTCTCACACACATATACTTTCTTATGTTGATACAACAGAAGTCACGCACCTATACACACTTGATATTAAGTGAATTATTTTGTCACAAAGACCATTTTGCTACACACATATTGTGTACTGTCTGTGAATGAACTTTTCGCATATTTTCAATGAAAATATACAACATAGAGCTGTTCAAACAGTGTACTCTACAAACACAAGTTTATGTTAAATAAATGTGTTGTTGATATTTTCAACTTCAGTCTTTTTATTTTCTTTCATCAATCTGTTACCAGTTGGCACTAATTTCCTCTAAAGGGGAATCAAACGGGTCACAGGGTTATCTAACTGCGGATGATCTACAAAACATATTAAGTGATCTAAATAGAAAAGCCAAAAGATAGGGCTAAAGATGAACAAAGACAAAAGTAATGTTCAATAATAAAGTCCCGAAATGACCATAAGAATAGAGCCTTGGAAGAAGTTAAGAAATATATTTACCTAGGCGATAAATCTAGAGAAAGATCACGGAAATGAAATAAAATGGAACATAACGATTGGCTGGAAAGCATTTGGTATATGCAGAGACCCACTGAAAAGCAAATTGCCAATATGCTTAAAACGTAAAGTATACAATCAATGCATAATACCAGCTATGACGTACCGGTGCGAAACCTGGAAACTTACAAAACCACTCGAAAACCAACTCAGAACCATACACAGAGCAATGGAAAGAACAATGTTCCTTGCCAATGCACTTAACTCAGTAGTGAATATTAATCACATAGCACAGACATTATACAATGAAAACTTCAGATCAAAACTCAGCTAATAACTACGTGTCCGTCTGAAGACTTATTTATGTATTCGCATATGCATGTTCATTTTATGTATATATATACATATATATATATGTGTGTGTATAATGATAGATATATAGATAGATAGATAGATAGATAGATATACTATATGTGTGTTTGTGTGTGTGTGCACGCGTGCGTTTTTTGTATATATGCGCGTGTATTTATCATTATATATATGAGCGTGTGTTTATTATATGTGTGTATGACACACACACACACACACACACACATATATATATATATATACATATTTATGTATAGATGTATGTCAGTGCTAATATGTAAGTGTACTTGCGATGCTGAAGTCCAAATATATTGCGCATTCGTACACTTCATCTCTTTTTCTTATTTCTATACAATAATGATAGCTAATACGTACAGTTGTTTATCACGGAATATAACTTACTTTATTCTTCAAGTGATCTTGTCGCATAATAGATACATTCTTTAAACTTCCTCTAATGAGAAAATGAATTAATTGCATATTCATAGCGTTGCTTTTCTCCGCCTTCTTCAAGAACAGCCTTTATCCCAGCATTTCAGAATGGCGCCGAGGTAGTCTTGCTAACACAATCAGCCAGGTGCAAGCAACCAGGACATTCCTGGAACATGGCTGCTTATCTCTTTCTTCGGTCGTTGTTATTGTTATATTCTTGACTCCAATAAACACCAAAGACGTAAACATTATACTGCTTTAAAATAAAAGCAAGGATATTCCCCCACGTTGATACTGACTAAGCTCAGTTTAGTACGGCACAAGGCCGAATGAAGGGACAAGACAGATTGTGTGACACCAATTTTAAAAGTGGAGAGGGCCTGCCAGCACAAGACAGTGTTGGCCTTTTCCTAGACTCAAACATCGACCTCTGTTCACATGACAAGCCCAAATGATATTGGTAAACTCCAGTCCAAATTGGAGTTGACTTTGTTTTCCTCTCGTGACAACAAAAACAAGAACAATCCTCACCAAATATAGGGAAGTAAACTATTCACTGTTTGTCTATCCCGTCACGTTAAACCAAATAGATATATAAAATTAACTTTTCCATACCGTGATTTGAAATTACGACCAAGTGATTATTAGGAAGTTCTCTTACCAACTTTACGAATGTATTTATTATATATACAATACAAAAGGTTGAAGTAATCATCTTCAGTTGGAATAGAATTAATAGTGGAGTTTGACACTGCAGCAGCCACGATTGTTTACATGTTTAAAATCGTATAGCACGCGGCCACATCAATTCATCTTCTTATTACTCCGATCCTCCTCCTCAATATAGTAATTTACTAAACTTAGCTTAGCCTGACACATGGTCACAGTCGAAGATTGAACTCACTACACTGGGGAATTAGTCTGCGAGCCGAACTTACTAACCATCGAGCTACCGTAGGCGCCTTCTCTTCGATAATGTATACACCTTGATGTTATAGCCTTCATTGCTAATTTCATATTATTAAAAGTATGATTATTCTTCCTCCTGTTCGGCTTCTTGATGTGTTGAATGCAACACGTTTGTTTGAATATAATGAAGAATATTGATAATTCTAAACTTGGCTTACTAAAGCCACAAGTGTAGAGCATTCAGTGAGGATCGAACCTGTTACGCTAATAATAGCTTGGTAGGTTAGCTCATTAACAAATCATTCTGCAGAAAAGCAAGCAGCCTTCTTGAAGTAACTAGCGAATGGTCTGCGAGACATGCTTGCTAACCATCGTGATACCGTGGGCGTCTAATAGGTATTTACTAAAGTTAGCTTAGTCTGGCGCATAGCTCCAAGTGTAGAGCACCTAGTGAAGATCGAACTCACTTCACTAGCGAATTAGTTTGTAAGATGAGCTTGCTGACTGCCGTATTACGGTGGGTTCTCTCTTCCTTAATATCTATTGATCTTCATCGTTTCTGTCCGGCTCGTTTGCATCAACAAGATCATATTATTTACTTCTTCTTCCATATTCGTTGGAACAATATATATCCACTCGTGTCTGTACATCTGACTGTTTGTCTACGAGATATCTCCCAAAGTTCTCAATGATTAAATTTGCTGGGGGATCCAAGAATATTTTTCTCTCCAGCTTCATAGTTATATGTCCACACCACACAATATCTGCAAAAGCTCTCGATGGATTTCAATGACATTTTCTGGAAGAATAGTCAACAGGTCACGGGAAAGGTGATTACATTTTGGGTCAGATCCAGGAATTCTTTATAGTTACCTCCCTCACATTGTAAATATATGACCACGCAATATCTTCAAAGGTTTTAAATGAATTTCAATTAAATCTCCTAGAAGTGTAGGCTATGGTGTAAGGTAGAATTGGTTAGTTTTAGGGGGGGATCCAGGAATAAATTTTATTCGATTGAGAGATATTTATATTCCTTTTTCTTCATACATTTATGTATTCCCTCATGTTTTCCCACACAATATCTCCAAAAGTTCGGTCACAGTTCTGTTACATATGGCACAAGGGCAACTTGGAAAAATAGGGGGATACAGATTGTACGCCGATCTTTCCAGTGCTGAGGAGTTGCTTGCTTAGAAAATCAGCATTCGAAATCCTGGATTTTACGTGAGTTATGATATTCATTTTTAACGTTTGGAAATTAGATTAACACGGTTACCAGCATCAGGGAATAGAATTGTATAGGGTATTCTAAAAATGTACGAGGGTGGATCAATACCTCTGAAGCCTGGCATGTAGTTGTTAACTGAATTTTGATCTGAAATGTTTAGTCTATATGATTAATATTCACCACTGAATTAAGTGCATTGTCAAGGAAGGAGATTGTGTTGAAAAAAATTATTTTGTGTAAAATAAATGCTATTTCTGTATCATTAGGCTGCGGTCTTTTTCATGTACTCCCTACGTGCATGCGTTTTAGCAAATATGAACGTTTAAGATAATATATTCTTTAAGTTTCCAACACATTTTTACCATTTTACCAAACTTGGCTAAGTTTAGCAAATAATTGCTCTGCCATAAGGTTAAAAGTTAGCAAGCCAGTCTCCCATATCATTGTTTATGCATTCGTTTCTCACTAATCGCTCCAATGTTGTGACCCTGTGCAAGACTAAGCTAAGCTTGGTAAATATTTATTCCAAGTGTTTGTTCGAACTATTGAACCATGTTTTGTTGTCTTTTTTGTTAGCACAACGTTTTGGCTGATGTGTTCTACGGATTACATCAAGTGTACAATTCGTATTGGAAAGTGAAAGGTAATGTTTTCTCGGTAGTGCAAATCAGAAAATTGTAGCAAACAGAAAAGAATTGTGGCAAAGATACAAATTATAACAACCCATTCACAACAATGCGTGTAACACAGGCGATTTCATATTGATCAGATTCACCCATTCTCAGCAACCCATATAATACAAGCGATCCATATTTTATACGCGTGAATGCTCTTCAATCCTTTTTTTGTAAGCAAAAAAATAAACACAGAGTTGAAATTCACACTAGCCTGATTTATACATTTTCCCATAAGGTTAATGTATGTCGCTTCCGTACATTTTTTTCACCTATCTTTATCGAATATCTACTACTGGTACTGGCTACCAAGCAACTGGTATTAAAGTAGTCTCACAAATCATTGCTAGTGAGTTTGATCTCAACTACTTACCCTACTATTTTGGCTCTACACCAGACTAAGGTAAGCTTAAAATCGTCCTTGCAATACCTGTTAGCCACTGTATGGCATTCCAGGAGTTATTAACAATTGTAAAAACCTAGAAGAGTCAATGAGCTAGAAAGTGTAATTGGGCATTTGTGATAACACGGTGCTAGGAGATCCGGTCTCCCAAGCCTTTGGGAATGAGTTCATTTGTGCCAGAATTGGTTATATAAACCAAATAGACAACATTACAATTATATTAACTCATAGCAGCGATTGTTCAGTACAGACAGAAATAATCTTCCAAGTTAAGATAGTGTATATCAAAGACATTTTGTTTGCAAGAGTTTAGGTGGATTTCACATGCAAAACGCAGTTATTATGATTAATAGACCTGTCACGGATACACACAACGTGTTCATTAAAGCAGTATCTACCCCTTGCTGATAAACGGAATCACTATAGCTTTTTAATTATTTGTCACTGTCCATCATTCAAAGAAACACAACCAGGACCTTCAAATTATAATGGCCTCAGCTTACTGCATCTGCTTTTGCAAAATCCGAATAAAATATTTCAAAAAGAAAATAAGATGATGCGAGGTTTATTTTGTAAGTGAGGACGTCTCCTATGAATTTAAAAAAATCGTTTATGTAACCTCAGCTTGAGAAAGGGAGACAGCACCAAAAATGAACATTCGAATTTCAGTCAGTCATGTGACGGACACTATTTAAATATTTAATCATTTTTAAATATTTAATCATTGAGTCAACGTGATTCAATTTACATAAATTAGCTTTCAAAAGTTGGTTGATATTCTAGGAATATTATGACATATTCAGAACAAAATGGAAAATGTTAGTGACCAGAAATCCATTGGCCAGGAGTTTAACCCTATATGGGGCAAGTGACTATATATGAGCGCCTGAGGACTCGGCAGCCACATACAAATATTGTACCCACAAAGACATCATAATCCGCGCGAATGTGGTCTGCAAGCTTTGCAAAGTACACGTGTGCTTGAACAAAGACAGAAACTGTTTTGAGGCATACCACACCCCATTAAATTAGCCTGTTTTTGGCCCGCACAATACAATCTTAAAATCAACCGGGAGGTGTTATTATTTTTGTCAATATCAATTTTTTGGTATATATTCATTATATTGAATGTTATTCTTTAATTCTATGTTTTCTTTAACTATCTACTATGTTTTCCATTTTTGGTCACTTGTTGGGCGAGGCACCATATATGATCACTTCATCAGGGGAGTTTTGCCCCCATAAACAAAAAGATTTCAGAAAACTTGCAACTGAAAATATTTTGTAATTAGGTCTAGTTTAACATACACCAAGGTTGTTTTGATATCTAAAATGTTTTTAGGGATGCCCTATAAAGGGTTAACGAAATAATGAATGAAGTACCAAGTCTCCAGTAGTCGTTAACGATTAAGAGTTACCCCCCTTGTGTTGGCCGTTGACTTTTTCATCTTGCGTACTAGTCTTTAAAATACGACCCATTGATTGCTCGTGCTTCAAAATGCAAAGAGTGAAAATTATATAAATCATCAGAAAATGTGAACCACTTAGTTTTGCTGAATTTTACGAGCATATATTATAAATAAAATATTGATTTTTTTTCATATAACTAACAGAGAGAAATACGGTAAAAACGACCTAATCTAGAATCTTAATAGAATCAATAATTATATTATGAAAGTTAATATATATTTCTATGATACATACTATATTATATTTCTTAATGTTATCTCTATAATATCTATATTATAGTAATAATAACAGTATTAACAATTGTTTTATTTTTAATTAATAATCTCAAACATGTATCTGAAAGTGTTATTACTTATGTTGAAAATACCAATGCTTTTATTAATTCTTGTCTGAATTTAGTTAGACGGGGTGTATTAATTATTATGCATATGGTCGGACTATTTTCCTCGTCTATGTGTTCATTTGTTCACAACGTTTCGGCCGTGTACCCTCCGGCTTTCGTCGGGTGTTCTTGGTTCTAAAATGTGAAATCACTGTTTAGAGCGCATGCTCGATTGGACTGGACACGTCACATCCGTTTATATCCGTTGTATATCCTGTATGTCGAGGTTGTGTGTTCGGTGTCAATTCCGAGTTGCTTCCCTTATATTGGAAGATCTGTTTGTTTTTTTCCCCCTTATCAAAAGATCTCACAAAATTATCAGAACCTGCATTTGTAAAAACAAAAAATGACATGTCGAGAAAAGAAACTTGCCTCATAAAAGTATGATGAAAAAACGAGAACTGCGACAATATGCCGAAAGCAAAAATGGGAAAAAGTGAGAAAGACGAAGAGGGAATGTGAAGAGACAATATCTGAGATAAGTGAAAATAAAAAGGTTGTAATGAAAGTGGTGTATAACAATAGTGAACGTGAAAGTGTAAGTAAACTGAAAGTGAAAGTAGCAGAAGAGTCAAAGTGAAAGCGAAACTAAATTAAAATGAAAATGGAGTTAAAATGAAAGTGAACATAAATGAAAACGAAGATGAAATAAAACTACAATTTAAATCATATTATTAACAAAATTAAAGTGGAAGTAAAACGTAAAAAGGAAAATAAATAAAAAGTGAGGATAAAATGAAAGCATACTATTTAGAGTGGAATGGTAAAGAGAGGGTAAGAACAAAGAAAGCAAAGTCTAGAACAAAGCGAACGAGATTGTCGAATAAACACAAAGGGAACAAAAGAGAAAAAGGCAAAAGAAAACTACGTGGGGAGGAGAAAGAAGGCAGAGTAGATAATGAAAAACAATTGTGAGAAATTTTGAAGATCAAAGATATACAGGAAATATTATCGAAAACTCTGTGTAAAATTCCCAATAATGTAAAAAGAACTGCTCTCCGTTCTATTAAAATAGACTGTTCAAACCGGTACTGTGAATAGTGGAGCTAAATAGAAAATTTAAAAATTGATAAAATCTCATTATAATATATATGAAAAATAATCAATATTATGTAATTAGTCTAATTATAATTCATATGATGTAAATATGGATGTAAAATATATTATATTGTAGATCAAAATGTTTTGCAGTTCACATAAGATACAAATAATAATAATATTATTAGTATTAATAGTTATATACTTCTATTTGGAGAGTAAGCCAACCCTTAGAAGCTACAGGAAATACATATTAGAAACAACAAAACAAGGTTTCTTCAGTTTTCAAGTCGGCCTGGATGGCTGTCTGTGTAAAGACAGCACCAATGGAGATACTCCTTATTATGTCTAGAAAAATATGTTTGTTTTTTTTAAAATTCGACCCCTAAATATGTTTTTAGTGGAGGTTCAATGTAACTTTGTGCTAAATTGATCCCTTGGTTTGTGTCTAAGTGTCTAGCGCCCCAGGACTATACTTTGGACCCGGCTCTGCAGGATGCAAAAATAAACATTAAAGAAAAGAAAAAAATACATACATACATACATACACAGATACATACATACTAACTACTATTACTACATATGGCATTATCAAGAGTAAATTTAACTGCCATCTTGCGTAAATCTCAGGTAAAGCATATACAAAAGATTTGCAAACGATCCGCCCTCTAAGAACGACTAACACCCTGAAAATATTCCACACATAAATTTACATTTAACTTTGTTGTTGAGATTTGATTGTAAAACCAGCATGAAATGTGAGAAACAGTAATAATTATTAAAAAAAAACCCATCATCAACAACAAAGCTTTTGCATTTTCATCTGTATACGTTAAAAAATAATGATTATCTATATAATAAGCGCTAAAGTTTGTTTGTCTGTTTGTTTGTCTTGAAACAACGTCGCCATTTCTCAATGAATATTTACCGATTTTGGCACGAAGGTCCAGACACATTCCAGAATAATACATGAACAAAGAAAAGCCGGATCCGGACTCCCTCCGGAGTAATAACTACCTTTTATTTCAAATGCGTTCTTCAACTTTTTTATGCGCTTTTCAAGCAGTGAGGTACGGAATTACAACCCTGAAAATGGGTCGAAAAGGGTCGAAAAGCACACGACAACGTCTCAAGCAACAAACAGATTATCGCATTAAGTCCTAATCCATCCAAACATATTATCGCTGTAAATTCTAATCCATCCCCAGTAGGACTTCAAAAATAGGCATAACTGTGGGGAGCCGGTGAGCCACTAGGAATAATGCAAATGACTGGCAGCTTACCATCTAAACCAATTGTATATGCACAACCTAAAATATGTGTTAGAGGTTAGGCAAACAAAATTTCCTGAAACTTTGATATTCAAATGGATCAACCAATCGTGTCGAGAAGAGCAGATGTAGCCACTGTGAACAAGAATAAACATTGTCAAAGAGTGGGTGTCGCTGTTCCATCAGATCACAGATAAAAATTGAAAGCAATAGAAAAGCTGATAAAATATCTTGACCTTGACAGAGAATTGTACAAACTGTGGAATATGCAGGTGACCCTTGTGCCCATTGTGAAGTACTTGGAACTATCCCGAAAAGACATTGCAAGCACTGGAAATCCGTGGAAAAATCGAAACTATCCATAACTCAGCATTATTAAAATCAGTTACTAAGGAGAGTGCTGAAATATTGAGTAGACTTGCTGTTACTTGATCTCCAGCGTTACCGGTTCCTACTGGTGTGAAACCTCGAATACTTTGGGACTTTAACATTCAAACAGATTACCCAATACAATCTTTAAAAAAAACAGATATAATTATAAGGAACAAAGTAAAGAAACTATCCTAAATAATGGATGTGACTATCACGGTGGATCACAAAGTGAGACTCAGATTGAAAGATATTAGGATCTACCATGATAACTGCAGAAACTGTGAAAAATGACTGTGAAAGTAGTTACCGTAGTCACTGGCGCACTCGGAACGTCCCCCCAAACCAGACAAAGACGTTATTGTATTGAAACGATAGAGACAACAGCATTTCTGAAATCTGACATAATACTCAGGATAATGCTTGAGATTTGAATGGACTTGCTGTTACACGATCCCGGATTTAGCGAGCCGGCTTCATGAAGTGAACGAATATCGCTACAACAGAGTATGAACCACGGGTTTTGTAAGTTATTTTCCAGTCGTAAATTCGATCTTTATTTGGGAAATGCCGCCGTGTGCTTTCAGGGTACGTTGAGGGTAACGGTACTCAATAGCCTGTCATGAAAGAAAATTAACAGAAAGAGAAGCCGGAATGTCAATATGGAGGGTAACAAAACGCGACGCGAACTCACAGGAAATGGGTTTGTGACGGGAAATGAGATTTCAGGTAACTGGCGGTCTCTTTAGGTCCTTTCATTGATTCTCAGCAACCAGAAAGGACTTGATAGAGATTAAAGCGAAGATAATTTTTCTCATTTTTAGAAATATTCATTACCTTCAGGGACTTGCAATCTATGGATGACCTGTGTCATTGATGCTCTGGATGTGTCTCACAAGGGGCATTGCTTTGCATTTATGTATATTAACAACGACAGAAAGGATCAGTTTTCCGGACTTTCTCGGCGATAAGTAAAGTCATTGAGTTCACTTCACCGCCACCTACTAAGAACGCCGTCCAATGATCACGTCATCGCCGCAATGCGAGGTCTATCCAGAACGTATTCGGCCATTTAATATTAACGAAAATAATAGTCTACCTAGGGCAATGGCCTCTTTCAAAGTACTTCTCAAAAGCTTATCCCAGCGTGTCTTCCACTTTTCAAAACAAGTCCTATTTGTGAATCGCCATCAGCTGCCGGGTCGCGTTCTCCTTAATTTCGTCCCCGGTCTGAGATCTCCTCCCTTTAAACGGCGAAGTATTTTCGAGCATTACCTTTCATTTTAATTTTTAGTTGCTTTTTATCGCAACTTACTCAGGCAGTCAATCTATGGCAGTGAGTAAACAGAGCGGATCAGAAATAAAGGATAAGCTCTAGGTGAGACTCGAACTCACGTCCCTCTTGCCTCGGGGAAGCCTTGTTGAACGTAGCAGCTGCTCTAACCGACTGATCTATGAGAACTCATCGATCGGCTGAAGATCAAATCTAATCTTTTAAACCCACCCTTCTATCTTCCCCGATCTCTCTCGGCGCTATATTGTTATTGTTCTTAAACTAGTAGTATTAGTAGCAGCAATATTATTTTTTACTTATTTTCATTAGATAAAGCATTGTCAACCATTGTTATTATCATCATTTTTTTACTAGCATTGTATTTCATCTTGATTTTTATCCTTTTTACTCACTGCTGCACGGCCTGAGCAAGTTGCCATAAAACGCAACTAAAAATTAAAACGAAAGGAAATGCTAGTATTATTATCAATAATAATAATAATAATAATAATAATAATA
>VCCN01005986.1:5349739-5360015 GCA_006491835.1 Architeuthis dux | reverse complement strand
TGGACAATTCAATGTTAGCCATATGATTGTTGATCGCAATTTGAAGAAGCAAGGGAAAGTGTCAACGTTTGGAAGATTGATCCCACATGACCTGGCCGTAGCAAATCGCCAGCAATGTGCTTGCTGTTGTGATTCACTGCATTCTCGACAGCTCCAGGAGCTTTCTGTTTCTGAGGATGATAAATGAATCCTTTTTCACAATGTTAAGCGCTGTAGTCAGTGGCTCAGCCGCGATGATAGACCTGTTCCCCAGGTGAGAAGCGACCTTCATCCGAAGAAGATACTGTTGAACGTTTTCTGGGGATATGCATTACAAACCTTTGAATGTTAAGCAAACAGTCACTGCTTAAGGTTACTGATAACAACTCCGCCGTTTCAAAACAGCTTTATTCAAAAACCGCATTCCGTAGTGAACAGAAAATGGATCATTCTTCATCACGAAAATGCACGTCCCCATACCAATTGAGAGACCGGAGATTTTATGGAGGCATTAGGCTGGAAATAATGATTCATCAGCCATATTCTCCTGACCTTGATCTAACTGGCAATCATTTGTTTAGGCGTTTGCAAAGCCAGTTTGATGAACAGAGACTCGAAAGCAAAGGAGAATATATTAATGATTAAGGGTATATTTGCGTTTCCAAATAAATTGAAACACCCGATAGAACTTTAGTTACAGCTTAATATATATACCCGAGATTAGCCGAAGAACACATCGTCTGGGATGTTATGATAAAAAAACCCAGCAAATATAGCGATATTGTCCAAGAAGTTAAAGGAATAATAAATGAATGATAACTAACAATTGTTCTCATAATATTTTGCAAATAACATTTCCACTCTATCTGATTTACACACTGATGATAAAGCCAATATCCCGACTCGATCTGAATGACTCTTAACTTTTGATAAGTCTCTAAATATAACAGAGTACAACAGATCCTAGAAGGTTTACTAACAGTAGGTTTTAGTTATGTTTCAGGGTAAGTTCTATCATAGAATGCATATGTGTGTGCATAAATTCTTATTCGATTTGTCTATATGGGCCTGACAAGAGTCAGATACTATCGTTAAAAGTGAAGACGAAAGAGAAATCGATTACACTTATGCAACGGCATGTTTTACTTTTGTTACTGGGTAATAAGTGTTATTTCCTGATTGATTATGTCTAAAAAGTATAGAAACTGTCTATTATTCCTTTCAAACGTTACTTTTGGGATCAGAACATTGATATTTTGTAATGTACCTATTTTGCCTCAGACGGCTCAGGGAAGGTACTTGAAGGCTGCAAACTCCTTATCTAGATCTGTGATAAATTGTTTCAAAAAGCCTAATTTTATGTGCAGTGGTAGCATCAACACCTTCCGGGGGTCAACCAATGGCTCCCACATGACGTTGTTCATCCCTACATAGAATTCGGGCGGCTATGGCTAGTCCCACATTTAGTAGTGCGACAAGGTACCCCTGCTGTTCCAAAGGCAAAGATAGCGGGGGAATTTGGAGAACCATCAGGAATGCCACCATTTTGAAGTCTAGCAAGGTCTTGACACTGTTGTATTGCATATGAAATGAAGTGCCCAGAATTTGTTTTGGTTCCGGGTAGGCGTGCCTTTAGGGCTCGCACTTCTTAGAATACTTTCTCAGGCAAAGGTCAAAGCCGGTGTCTTCGTCGAAACACAGATAAACAAGACCGTGGAGTGCAAGGAATTCCTCAAGAAGCTTACTAGGAAGGAGAAATGAGCTTCGTACAGCTTTGTCACAGTGGTGCAGGGCTCCAAGGGCAATCACAAGGCTGAAAACTATGTGGAGCAGTTTGAGATTATGGTGAAGAACTACGGTAAAATGGGCTGCAGACTGTCCCTTAAATTCCATATCCTTGACACTCATCTTGATAGATTCAAGGAGAATATTGGAGCGTATTCGACGGGGCAAGGCGAGAACTTCCACCAGGATATACTGGACTTTGAAAACCGCTACCAAAGAATATATAACGAGAACATGGTGGAAGATTATACGTATTTTGCGTTCTGGTTCGGGAAAGTGAATCGTAAATCTCAAAAAACTACTCACTTCTAAATCTTTTGTGATCACTTTTGTTTAACATTATTGTATATACATGTTAATTTAGATTCATATGTTGCTGTTTTTTACTGAAAGAAATATGATTTTTCTAATGCGAATATATACAAATTCACCCGTTGTACCATTGGAAATAGGTAAATTTCAAAATGTCGATGTCCTGGTCACAAAAGCAAAGTTTGAAGAGAATAGTAGTCATTTCCTATAATCATTCCGCATAAGCAATTAGAAAATAACTCACTACTCAGGTACTAAAATCGCGTTGCACAGTGTTATAATAACTGGTGCTACCGGTCAGAAAATTTGTTTACCAGAAATGTACTTCAAAACTACATACCTTTGAAGACACACATAAACACAGTTGACGCAATACCAATTTAGTGCGTAAAGACTACATACTTTTTATAATCTTACTCATATATTTTATCCCTTTTCTTCGAGTTACGGTTTTGTCCGTTTTTTAAATTTTATTCAGTTTCATAAGTACATAATATATTCCTGTCCCTTCTACACATTACCAAGTGGCGACAAAAAAGACAACGTTTAATGCGTCGCAGCGCTGTTTTAATGATCGCCCGTTTCTGTAATTGCTCGTCCTTTGCTTTGCTGGAGCAACATTTTGGATATAAGGCCCTGCACTATCCTTCATATAGGAATCGATGTTCAATGAAATGTCTTCATTTATTGATTTGAAAAACAAACCAGCAAGGACAGTCTTTTTAAGCCAACACAAATGCTAATGCTTTGTGATTTCCTCTAGATACATGAATGTACTTTCTGCTACGAAGTAGAAAGCTTGTATTGTGCCAGTCTTCCATGTGGAAAAAAAACCATGACATGATGTGATAGATAGATAGATAGATAGATAGATAGTGAAAGGAGTACTATTTGATGATATTCGGATCTTGATAAGACTTACCATGGTAGAGCATCACAATCTTCCAACATCCCGAACAGTCTATGTATCCATTTACTTCGGGGGAAACTGATAACCAATTTGTATAAGTAAAAGAAATGTAAAGAATAAGAATTTTAAAAACATGATACTGTATCAATATACTGTATAACCCATTTTAATGCCAATGATCCCGAAAAGTATTCTTCTTTGTGAATATATCTTTTATCGTCTCTCTTGAACAGTCGATTCACTGATCTTTTTTCTTCACGTATCATTCGAGTCCATCGTCAAACTTGTGGCATCTGTTTCAATTCTCACGTCCATTATATCGGCTGCTCTCCTCTTTTTTTCTTCCCTGCATTACTTCTACGCACAAACACATTTTCCTCCTTGGTTTGATAAATCGCTCAATGTCAGCACTGCGTAGAACTGAGTTAATGAGGAGCGTGCCCTTATTAAAAGTACTCAAATTACTTAATTGTTGTATTACTGCAAGTTACACACTCAATTACACATGGAAAAGCTCCACCACTCTCCACCCAACTATGTTCCCAACTGTTCCATGCCATCCCCCTAACAATGAATACACATATACTTCCTTACTCTTATTTTTTTTTCGCATTCTGGTCCTTACGTCTTGTTACATTTTTTTCCTGTAAAATAAACAGAAGTTCGTACGTCGGTCAGGTCAGAAAGGGGATTATCTAAATCTATTTTGATCTCATTGTTTCGTGTTTTCTTTTAATGCTTACTTTCCTTAATATCGGAAAAGCTAAGTATACAGCAAACCTAAAAACAGACCCCAACAAACAACAGAGCAACAATGGCAGCCGCAAACATCATGTTTATCCCTCTGTAAAAACTACTTTTAATTAGCCAGTCGAATTGTACAGTTTACAGAATGTAGATCACTTAATCTAACGCACACACACACACATACGCACGCGCGTACATACAAAAACACATTTACAAATAAGTATACATACACACAGAGATAATTATAATTGGGACTTGTGAGAGAATAGAGAGAAACGGAATGGGGTGTAAAGAGTTTCATCATAGTCACTTAATTCCAGCGCCTTCTTGTGTGTTGTTTCGTTTTCTTCTGATCTCTTTTATATATATTAACCGAATTTAGACATTTAATTCTACCCTTTTTTTAATCTTTTTATTTTCCATCTACATTTACCTTTTACGTTTCTTTTCTTGTTGCTCAAATCATTAGTCTCCGCGGCCTTCGATGCATTCATCATCTTTCTTTTCCATCGATTAGCAAACATTTAAAGGAATAGTTTACGCATAGGCGTAGTTTACGCATGCGTATATAATGTGAGACGAACATTAAGGTAATCAGCAAATATTGTCCAATTGGCTAGAAATCCCAATCAGATGTTTATTTATTTATCAAGGTTCTTTTTTTAGTGTTTGTTTTCGTTGCTGTGATTGTTGTTAAATACGGCAGCAATTTTCCAGTAGATCTGCTACACTTTCCCCTGTAATATACATTCTGGATGCTGTACGCCTGCCTATCTATCTATCTATCTATCTATCTATCTATCTATCTATCTGTCTGTCTGTCTGTTCATATCTATTTAAATATGTTCATATCTATCTATCTATCTTTCTCTCAGTACCCCAATTTCTGAAATTTAAATGCTCTTGCCTGGATGGTTTCGATTCATCTAACCTCTTTGCAGGGCACTTCGAGACTGTTCCGAGTGCTCCAACAATGTTTTCTGTTCTCTAGTAAGGTCCATATATCTTTTCAGCTTTCCATTTTCTTTCAATTATACTCTGTCGTCTGCTGGGACAGCAACATCCAGAATCTGACAAATGTTCTCCTTGTTTATGACGATTAGATCTTCTGGTTTCGATTGGTGAATCCGTTTGAATCTCAAAGTCCCAAAAGATGTTGTGCTTTTTATTTTCTAAGACACATTCTGCTTTGTGCATATACCAGTGTATGTACGGTCGAATCGTGGCCATTTATCATCATCAGCATCATCATCAAACTCCAGTTCAAGTCGAAGACTGGGGCTGATTATATTTTGCCATTCTAACATGAACAACAAGAACAATCCTCACCTAATTTAGGGGAGTAAACTTTTCACTTTTTTGTCTGTCCCGTTACGTTAAACCAAACCGATATATAAAATTAACATTCCCCTACCGTGATTTGAAATCACGACCAAGAGACCGGTAGGCGACTATCACACCGACTGAGCCAAACTGACAAGTCTTATACACTTCGGAAATGTATGTTATGTATGTTTCATTTATTATATATACAATACAAAAAGTTGCAGTAATCATCTTCAGTGGGAATAGAAGTATGAGTGGTGTTTGACCCTGCAGCAGCCAGGCTTCTTGTTGTTGTTGTTATTATTATTATTATTATTATTATTTGTCTCTCAGTACATTCTTTTTGTATTGATCTTGTATACCACCTGTCAAGTCACAACAAGGACCTCAGACAGTACTTTTCTCGGTATGCGTGCTGTATCCTAAATAGCCGACTTTTGCAGGGAATGTAGATCACACTTGACTTGCAATTGCTCTAAAAAGCTATTCAGCCAAAGATGAATAGAACCAAAAGCTACAATAACCACCTGGGATAACCCTAACCATACTTTCCAACGGACACCACAATCCCATCAGTTCAACTTACAGCTCAGAATATGTGTCAATCTTCTCAATTTCTTTCATTGCTATATTTGCTGGGATTGCCACATCAATTATTAGGCATTACCTTTTGCTGGGGTACAAGATGATAATGTCTGGTCGACGATGCTCAAGCACTTGGTCTGTTTGAACATCGTCATCCAAAGATATTTTTGGTTTGTTTTGTTCTTACATGACAATAACATGTTCGTACCATTTTTCAACTACAGTTAGATTTTCTGCATAAAAGCCAATGCAGATGTTGGCTAACCTTATCAAACCGTCTATTGTATTCTTTCTGAGCAAACAGCTTACAACCCCTGATAATGTGATTTATTTCTCCACAGAACCGGCAATTAGTGCTATAGGTACACACTATGCGTGAGTGAATTCGTATTAAGTGTTTGCTCTTGTGCAACCATCGAAAGACCTCCTACACTGCTTTTCAAGTCCCCTTTTTGCAACTATATCCACGAGGCTTCATTATCTTTAACGCCCCCCTCTCCCTCTCAAACTGACCATGCAATTTCATAGCTAGGAGAGCATCTTCTTCTATTTTCTCCTGTTCATTAATTCGTCCCTTTCCTCGATGTGATCTCTATTCAAAAACATGCTTGTAGGTATTCGATATTCGATTAACAAACAAGAGTTTTTGGTGAATTTGATTAATGAGAAAATTTCGTGGACGAAGGGAATGAACAGCAAAAAATTTACCAAAATCAACCACGATTCTTGCTAGCTAATCGAATATTGATTACTTCCAAGCATGTTCTTCGGAGTTAGCTTCTACCTGTGCATCCTTCATTACAAGATATATAGATAAATATTGTGTATTGTGCAAATATTGTGATTATTCTAGAAGGCTACTTTTCTTCAAACAACAACGAACGCAGAAGCACATAAATAGAAAAAGATTGAAAAAGAGTTGAAGAAAAAAAAGAAAGAGAAACTCAAGAAAGAAGGAATACACTTTAGAGAGACAAATATGGTTGAAGTGGGGCGGTTGCAACAGATGAAGAAGGGGCATAAAATAACAGAAAGCAAGAAGGTAACTAAACAGGGGCGGATCCAGGATTTTTGGCAGCGTGGCATCCAAATGGAAAAGGTTTATTTTTACAAATGAATACGTGTAAAAGAAAACAACAAATATCAATAACCAGAAAGTAATATGTGATCAGTTATTTTTCACCTTTCATTCGTAGCTTTTTGTCAAACTCCAGGACAAAGTCAGGAGTTTACTTTGTTTTCCTACCGTAACAAGAACAATAATCCTCATCAGAATTAACGGTGTAAACCGATGTGTAAAATCCCCATTCCCCATAGGGCATTTTAGGATATTTAACAAAAGAATAATTACAAAAGATTCCACTACGTCTTCCTATCTGAGCTAAATTTACAACTCTTAGATTTTAACGAAAATGTATCATACTCATACACATGTGATTGATACATCCTAATAAATAAATAGAGAAAAACATTTTAGAATTTTTTATTTATTATATATACAATACAAAAATAATCATCTTCAGTCGGAATAGAAGTTGGAGTGGAGTTTGACCCTGTAGCAGCCAGTCTTGTTAGCACTAGCATTGAAAAAAGAGTAAAGTAAAAAGAATTATCAAAGAACTTTACCACAAAACCAATAATCTTTTTAAAATTACAAAGTATAAGACGGAAGACGTCTTGCTTATATGAGATGAAAACAAAATATATTTTAAGGTTAATTTATAGTGCTTGGGAATATTTTAGTTTTTTTTTAATTATGAAGTTTTTTTTAAATTTAGATACTTAAATCTTTTTAATTAATCAATACCAGAGCAGGGGAGTGGTCTGGACTCCCTGTCAGCCCCCTGGATCCGCGACTGCCAAAAAAGGGGAAGAAAGACGATGAGGCCAACAGATTCTTCTATTTGAGAAAAAGAAAATGAAAAAGAAATAGCATTTAATAATGGCAGCTAAAATGTATGAAAACGTGGGGAGAAAGAGCGGGAAATCGAGGTAAAGTTGGAAGACATCATAGAAGAGTGTTGCACATTTACAAAAGGAGCAGAAATAAAGAGGAACAGTGTTTTCTAATTATTCAATTAACGACTGTCATCACGATTTAGCATTCGCCTCAATCGATAATTTTATCTTTTATCAATTACTATTGCTGGTGGGTGGATCCAACTGCAGGTTAACGAAAAATACCAAGCTAACAAAGAGGAAAGACAATAGACGAGGAAGGGGGCTGTAGAAAAAGAGCGAAAAAACACAGAGGAAGGGGTCTGTATTAAATAGATTGCATATACTCGTGTAAAAGTCGATTTCTTTAAGACCAAATTTTGAGTAAAAAAATTGAACGTTGACATATTCATGGTTTTCGTTAGGTAAAAATCTCGAATATATTGTGTGAACACATTTATATTTCCAACAAGTCCGAAACAAGTCTTTGCAGGCGTGTAAAATTGCAAAAGATTTCACTACGTATGTAAGGATTTTTACGTGTGTGAAAAGAGAATGAAACAAACACTTATCATTAGTGTCCCAGATTTTGGAAACATATATAATTTACGTTGGCATCATATGTTAAAAATAATTCACAGCAGAAATTTAAAGTGTAGATTTTAAATCATCAGATTTTGTCATGTTGGCAGAGAGTGAAAACGATGAATCGTGTCTAAGTGACTTGTCAATTACAGACGCCCGGGAGTTGCCACCCTGTGGGTTAAAGGTTACATAAACACTGGGTGTCACTCTTTTTGCTTGTCATTGACAACAAACTTTCAATGCTGACGTAAAAAGATGTATACAACGTTTTGCCTGCTCAGCAGAATATCGTTATCTTCATTGGTCGACACAAAGTGTCCAAATTCCATAAATAACCCGCAAATCCCATAGACCGGAAAGTCTGGCTTGTTTTTCGGTCAGAGTAACCCTATCTCAGTTGTACTGGCTCTGCTTTTTATTCATAGCTCGAGGAAAAAGTGGATTCCTGCCTTTCCTGAGGGCATTAGTGCGAAGCAGCCTCGTCCGAAACTCGAACTCGGTTCGCCGATTCCTTTTTCCGTGCCGGTAACAGTTACGCCACGCTACACCTCCATGTTCCCTGTACTAATGTGATACAGCAAGTGTTGTCGTTTGAACCCGTGAATATCTTTTGACACTTCTACAGTTACTTACGTGTGTTCCTTCGCATATGTATGTTGACATACATGTCAGTACATATCAATCTAACTCGTATGATCAGTTACATTTCAAAATCGCATGTTCGTCATTTAGACGAAACAAACGAAATAATCTATAATATTTTGATAATCCAGGAAAGAAGAAACCATATTATTTAGGCTGTTACATCTTCACATCTCTACTTACGATTTAATATCTGCTTGAGGAAAACCTTGGTCAACAATACCTTTCAATTATTTCACAAAATTCCCTGTTAAAAAGTATCCCTTATTTCTGCTTAGATATTTTTCTTCGCTCAAGTTTCTCACTTTAATTCTTACATTTTGCAATGTCCTGACTGTGGAATAAATGCATGTTATCGATGGCTTAATATTGATTTTCGCCAATATGATCAAACCGTGTCGAAAGATTTGGTCTCGAACCGTATTTGTTGTTTTTGAATGACATAGAAGTGTTTCATCCTAATAAAAGCTGCGTTGAAATAGAATAGTAGAGTGTAGTTATTTGTGTATATTTTGATAATTTCTATTAGGAAAGTTCGCTGTATACTTAAACTGTTATGCATACCAGAATAACTTGAGAAAGAATAATTAAATAGACCAGAGAATTGCATGGTAACTTGTGAGTGCAAAGTCAATACATTTCATGGACATCTAAGAAACATTACGCATACTGCAGGCAAGTAGTAAAAATAAGAGGATTAATATGTAGATTTTAAACGTAACCCGGAGTAATCGACTAAAACAATCTATCTATCTATCTATCTATCTATCTATCTATATTAGCACCCGTACTACAATTGTTATTGCATATAAAAAATGTCGCAGTCTCGTGTCAAAAGTGCGACGTGCTGCACAGACCTACACCGCTCAAGGTAATGTCATACATGAATTAGTGTCAGTGACCAAGTAGGTACACGTCGTTAATCATGTAGCCAAATAAGTATAAGCCATGTGCTGATAAGGACTTGGCAAGGGAACGCATACATGAAGCAACGAGTTATCATTCGCCGCTGTTGCTGAGATAACTGAGCACGATTCTCAGGTCGTTATTCTACGACCGGTAGGTAACCAGCAGGGTTTGGAAGTAAAGAACAGGCTAATTTAAGAGACATTTCTGGATTAGAAATATATTTCCTATTGAAGTGGGATGTCAAAGTCTATTTCGGCATTTCTGACTAAAATTGAATTATTCTACATTAGAAAAGAGGAATATTGAGAGACTTCAAGGTCGGGCAGAGGCTACATCTGCATGGATCTAATATTCCCAAAGTGTGACAAAGAACAACAAAAAACCCAGGTGATATTGTCAGGTATTCATAGAGAAACTATGTTAAAACCTCAAAATCAAATCTGCTTCCAGAGTCATCAACCTATTATGGCTTTGTTGGAGACAATGCTACTGTTTTCGAATGAGCAGTTTCAAGATGCGTATGCGTGTCTGCGCCCTTATAGTTTCATATATATATAT
>VCCN01005986.1:5210933-5221820 GCA_006491835.1 Architeuthis dux | reverse complement strand
GGGGGGGAGAAAGAGATTTGTTTGTAGGTATATGTATATGTGTGTGCGCTAAATAATGCATTCCCAGATATCAAAAAAGTCAAGTTTTCTGTACCTTTTATTGTACTTAATGTTCAAATTCAATTTTGTTGTTGCTTCCTTCTCGTGACTCGACATCACGTCGCATATATCGAGGGCCTTTGCAAGAGAATAACTGCCTCTTGAAGTTGATTATCCTTACAAAAGTCTTCGGGGCATATTTTTGTTGACAATCGGACACGAAAGAGCTACTTAGAAAAAAAAGGGAAAATAAGGAAAGATAACTGGCAGTTAAAGATCCTGTTCGTTTCTAGCCTACCAAAAATGCCTCCACAATTGTCGTGTGATATCTTTTAATACCGCCACCTTATAGAAGATCTACGCCTGAGTGGTCTCCCCACACATATCGAAAATAACAACCATTATGTCTTCATTTGAAAGAAAGTGCCGATAAGCGAAAATAATTATACGAAGCTATTGTAGTTGACATCTGCTTATAGATGACTATCAACTTCCCAAGCAATGCGTCAGAAAACTTGCAACAGAATAAAAAAGAATATGCACCAAAACTTTTCTAGGATTCTCTTTTTTAAAATTGGGAACAGTAGAAAAGATATGTATTTTGCATTATATTTGAGGTTCACTTCGTTTCAGTCCGAACGTTTCCAGATCTTCTTAGACATAAAAAGGGTGAAAAGAATATCACGAACTCTGCAAAAAGACGCTGACAATGATTCAGAACTTATGCGAAAGTTACTCGAGAATAACTGGAACATATAAGATAACCAAGAAAGTTCAAGTGGTCTGTGTTTTTATGCACATTTTTTTAAGAATTAAGAGATTTACTATAGTGACTCCAGCTCTTTCGTTTCCAACCTCACATTCTCCCAGTCTAAATCAAACAAACGCAGGAAGTATACATTGATTGCGCGTGAAAAAAGAGATTAGAACAAAGTAAGCTCTCTCACGGCCAAATCACGTTGTCTTCAATATTACAACTTTCGCTCGTACGATCACCGAAGTTAAGCAACTTCGGCCCTTGTCAGTGCGTAGATGGGTGACCGCTTGGGAATACCAGGTGCCGTAAGCCAGAAGTCTATTTTACACATCGCAAGCCGAGACAACAGAAACTTGTGATATGGTAAGCTCTCAACGGAAAAGTAAACACTGAGCTAAAACAATAGAAGCCGCCAAGAGAATAGGCACACAAAAACAAACTTGATCTTGTTATTGGTCTTTCATATTTATTGTGTCTGATCGGATTCTTTTACTACGATAACCGTATACGAGGTTGTATCAATAAATCCTGTGCCTGACACGCAGTTATTGGCTGAATGTTGATCTGAAATGTTGTCTGTATAATATTCGATCTGTGATTAATATTAACCCCTAAATTAAGTGCATTGACAAGGAAGGATTTTGTTGAAATTATATATTTGTTGTGTAAAAAATTTTTTTTTTCCGTCATTAGATACAGATTTATTGATTTACCTATGTATCCTTCGGAATAATCTAAAAAGGTTAAGCTTTATAACTAATGTGTTGTATAATTTACAAATCTTTTCAACACATCACAGAATGTACTGGAAATAAAAGAATTAATGAAAAGAAAAGCATTACATTTTTTTATTTTGCATTTGTTTTTCTACTATTATTATTCTGTTTTTGAAAACTCAACAAAGCTTTACTATTACTGCTTTTGTTTGGATCTACAAAATAAGTATTGTTTCTTATACACAATATTACAACCACTTTCGCTTCTATTTCTTAAAAATCATTGGAAATGAGGTTATTTTCTTAGGTTTTAATTGATTGATTTGTTTAGCGGCATATCAACCCTTGATAGGTTATTTAATGCTGAAATCAGTTTATAATCCCAAAAATAGTGTCTTGCGCCTTGCATGGCATGCAGTCAGCGTATTCTAGGCCCCAGCCGACAGGGCCGGCTTCATTTTGGGGGGTCCTACCCCTATGCAGAGGATACAGTCGGCGTATTTTATGCCCCAGCCGACAGCGCCATTTTCTTAGTACTAGTATCCTCATTTGTGATCATCTCAGAACTCCAAACAATAAGAAGAAATTTGGAAAAACCGGTGCGGTTGAAATATAAAGATCGGAACTGAAAACAGGGATACTAGACCAAAAATCATTGTCAGAATGAATTTTAGTTGTTTTATTTGCCAAACCTTTCATTCAAACTAATTGTTACTTAGTGTTACAGTAAATAATAAACGTATGTGTATAGAGCAGGAAAGCAGATGCTAAAATGTCCATAGTACATTTGGCGTGTGGAAGATGAATCTAATATTAATCATTCAAAACGTCGACCTATCTTCTGCTATAAATCTTATGCAAAGTATTAACTCAAGTGGTGTACCTCGAGGTTAGAAAGGATGCATTGCATTTTGGTTCCACTCCACAGAAGCATTTGTAATTGGTCACTCTTGGTGTTGCAAGGAGATGAAGCTCATTCACAGGGCTATACATGAATGACAATCAGTATCAGCGCTTAACGGTAAAAGTTGATTTAACTACTGAATGTTGCAGTTTTCCCCAAAAAATGTTTTTGAGCAAGTTTTAGTAATAAACCTCTATGTTCTACTTTAAAAATCAGGAAGAAAAGGATTTTCAGTGGAGATGAATTAATGCAAACATTAGAGTCGGAATAAAGCTATTATATTATTAGTTTTTCGACAAGTATTTCTTTCATTTTAATTTCAGTTGCTTTTATCTCCGTGCCGTTAATCGTTAGGCCACTTGCAGCTCCCTTACTCTTGATACTGCATGTTTTATGGAAAGTTTGTTTCTTTATTTGACAAAAGAAATGTCTTGTTCGTTAGAGTGACTTATTTTTAAAAATCGTGATATTTGCGTTTTGCAAGTGACATAAGTGTCAGTAAGCATTAAGCTCATTATTAGAGAGAGTTTGATATCTATATCATAAAATCCATTAGAAAACTCAAATAGCCATGGGCCGGTCGCGTTCCAAGAATGTTAGACAGATGCTGGACATCACGACTCACGACGTGGATCCCCAGAGATCATATTCGAAACTGTGACCGGCAAAACTTAAGATGGCGTGACGATTTAGACAAGTTCAGAAAATATTGGCTCCGCGATGCCCACGATCGAGGTCTGGACGTTAAAAGGCTGATGATGATGGAAATGATGACGACGACGACGCAGACGACGACGATGATGATGGAGATGATGATGATGATGAACATCCAATGCATTCTATGTACCTGACTAATGTGACAATGCCGAAAACAATGACAAAAGATAAGTGATGTCCACCAAAATCCCAAAAGTATGATACTGGAAAATAATGTCCACTGTAGTCGTGCATTAATGAGTGTGTATATCTATTTTTTATGCTAATAAAACTTCGATTTATTCTCGTCTGCCATTACGTCACTTCGTTAAAACCTTCTTTTTTTTTTAGCTACTTCGTCTTGTCAATGTTTTTCTTATCTATCATCATCCAACGATCGGCAGAATACATTTCTTTCTCCAATAGAATACATTTTCGCTTTGATGATTTGTTGGCATCGCTTTTCCGAAACATTTAAAGCAAAAGATTTTCAAATCTAAAGATTTGATCAAACGAATTTCAAAAAGCGACGGCATTTTATTTATCTTTTCAGTTTAGTGGCTTCTGATATTTTCCTCAAAGCCCATTCTTCTTCCTTCCTTCCTTCTTCTGCTACATTTTCTTCTTCTTCTTCTTCTTCTTCTTCTTCTTCTTCTTTTTTTCTTCTTCTTCTTCTGTTGCTGTTGATACATTTTCTTCTTCCTCTACTTCTTTTTGCTTTTAATATTCGCTGGTCATTTTTTTGTTGTCTTTTGCCATTTCTCTGGGTTTTCATCTTTTTGTTTCTTGTCTTTTACTCTTCCTTTCCTCTTTCCTAATTCTCCTTCAACTCCTTTGCATCTCTTTTATATTTCTTCGTTTTTCTTTTGCTTTTTACCATTTCTTCTACTTCTTCTTTTTCTCCTTCTCCCTCTCTCCGCATCACCCTCCTTATTCTCCTCCTCCCCTTCTTCTTCCCCTTCTTCTTCTTTATCTATCTTCACTATATTCTTGATTTTTACCATTTCATCTTTTTTTCTTCTTCTTCTTGCGTTTATGTATCTCCCCATATGTTCTTTTGTTCCTTCTTCTTCTTCTTCTTCTTCTTCTTCTTCTTCTTCTTCTTCTTGTATTATTCTAACCTCACTATATTCATGCCTTTCACAATTTCTTCTTCTTCTTCTTCTTCTTCTTTTCCTTCTATTTGCTTTAATCTTCTTTATCCATCGTATACCACTACCTCTTCCTTATTTTACATATACGTTCCCCACTTCTTCTTTTTGTCCTTTTTTTTGTCCATTTTTCTTCTATTTTTAATTCAGCTAATTCAATTTTACTTTTTTTCACATTTAAGATCTGTTTGAACTAACTTTTCGTTTAGGTCGTCGCTTGACAGTATATCCGGCTATTTCAAATAGTTTCGGAACTTCACTACCGACTCCACAAATTCCCATACTCTATTCCCGGCTCTGAATTCCCTCGCTGTCAGCAGACGAAGAAACAGAAACTACTTTGCCGAAGCCTCTGAAATAAAACATCAGACACCGGATCGTTTTAGGAAATTGTTTTAAGTATTCCTTCAACAGTTCTTGATTCCCTATTCAGTAACTCGGTATTTTGGTAATCATTCAATGATTATACAATCTCTGACTTGTGCTCCACACCATACCCATGTATTTTCAATACGTTTTAAGTTAAACAATTTCGGAGAGTCGGTCAGCATAAAAAATAAATAAGATTAGGATATTTGTTAAAAATGTAAGAATCGATTTATATTTTATTTTATATAAATAAGATGGAAATATAATATTATTTGTTTTACATTTGAATGATTCAGCAGTGAAAGTTATGGCTATTGACAATTCTCAAACCCGTTTAACCATCATTACAGCATGCATATTGTCGGGTAAATGGTTTCAAATTGTAAACGGCCCAGTAAAGACTGCTCTCTGTGTTAAATAGTTGTGGATTTCACACTGGTGCCAAAGGTAGATGTTCGAGCCCAGTTAAAGGATTTCGAATGGTGATTCTCATATCAGATAAGCCTGTCCTCTTTGAAAGATTGGCTCAATATAATTGTCATCTTGTTGTGGCCCTGTGGCAGACTAGACTCAGTAAATATCTATAAACGGTTTACAGTTATGTTTTTGAAAAGGCGAGTCTTCATTTGCTCAATTTCCAAAGAGTATGGGTCATCCAAAGCTTCTGGATTACATGCTGAATATCACTTCTTCGAAAATACATACCCATTCTACAAGAGGAAATTATCTCAATATTCACTGATGGTTATTTGGACAAATAATGCACCCTTTTCATGGAGAATGGATTTCAAAGCCGCTCAGTAAAAAAGACTCAAAGACCAAAACGGTATTAAGCAACGGTCATGGTCAAGTCCGTCTCCTGACATGAATCATATTGAATATGTCTAGGCTATTTTTGATCGTGAAACAAGATAAATGCCCAGTAGAATGTTACAAAAGAAGATTTGCTTCAGGTTTTCAATGTGGTCTGATTGGATATTCCAAAAGATAAGATAGCAGATCTGATAAACTTCGTAGCTGAAAGAGTATAAACTTTCAAATCTGCAAACGGCAATATTATTAATTAAATATTAAAGATTTCTCTTCGCTGTTTCTATCACAACTCCAAGATAGTTATTTTACGACCACGTATGCAGTATATATCAGAAATAAATAATAAACGTCCAGTGAGCTTTGAACTTACATATTTTATCCTTGAATGCCTGCTCAATGTTTGCCAGAGCCTGATTGTTTATTTTCCTATCCATAATGCTTATGGTCATAAAATAACGATCTGAGAGTTATGATAACAAGCAACAGAGATAAGATGAAAGAAAGACTAGTCCAACATTGTTAATATTGCCATTAGCAGATTTGAAATAATAAATTGATCAAGCCTGGCAGCTTCAGGGTCAAACACTACCCTTACTTCTATTCCAACTGAAGATGATTACTGCAACTTTTGTATTGTATATATAACAAATAAACCCGTAGGTGTGTCAGACTTGTAAGTTTGGCCCAGTTGGCAAGGGAGCCGCCTAGCAATCACTTGGTCGTGATTTCAAATCAGATAGGGAAATGCTAATAGGTGTGGTTTAACATGGCGGGACAGAAAAACAGATTAAATTAGGTGACAATTGCTGCTGTTGTTGTTGTTACGGTAGAAAAACAAAGTCAACTCAAGCCCACGACTTGGACTGGAGTTTAACAAAATTATAAGCCAAGCTACACATTCAAATGTTCGTATGCATGAATGTATTACATTCGTGCATGCGTATATTTGAATGTGCAGCTTCAGCCAGCAAGATAGGATTGGACTAATGTTGACAGTTTCGAGGTTCTGATATTGGTGATAAACCAATATGGTTCATTGTTACAAAGTAATCTAAGAGAAGGCGAACGGGTTTCAGAACTTCTCAACGTCAGTGGTTCGAAGAGGTAAAGCAATGATCAGTCAGAATCGCGACAAATTGGTGACCATTAGAAGATTACATGTAGAGATAAATAGATATTATCAAATACCTTTCTGTTTGTTTTCATTCAATTTTGTTGATTCGCTCACAGGGAATCACGCAACTTCATGTATCAGTTCTCAAATTACGAATACTTGTATAACCTTAACTAGAACCCCTATTAATTGTTTTAGCATCCAACACCCAAACTCTTCACTAAATTATCATAGACTGAGCATCCTCTAAATATTTGACGAGTGCTTAAAGAACAACAAATTTTGATCTGAAAATCCACTTCCCTATAGATAAAATAGCAGGGCAGATGGAGTGCGTCAAGCCCTGTAAGGCAGCCCATCTAAGAGAAGGCTACTCTGGACAGAACCTACAGCTTTGCAGCCGCTTTGGCCATCTCAGCCCGCTGAGCTACGGAGGAACCACGCCTAAAGAGTGCACTCGGTGTTTGCGAGTGATCTCCACTTTAAAATCAACTAGCGCAGGCAGGAGAAGCGTCCGCCATTGATCCTCGCATGTGAGGAATAGGCCAACAACAAAGAACTACGAAGCACTCGTTCAACGTCATTTTTAATTTAAAAAATATTCTTTTTGTACTAAGTATCACCAATACAGCAGTTTGGATCATAACTTCTCTAACCTGACCCTTCTTTCTATTTTCTAACCTTGGAGCCAAACAAGCAACAATCTTAGTGCCTGGTAAGTAAAACAATAGTAAATTGTAATTTTAGTAATGTTTCAGGTAATAGCTGCTCTGCCTTCTCACCCGGTCCGCGTCTACTTTCCTGACTCCCGCTTTAAATGGCGTTTACATAATGGAAACTCCTGGCGTCACACTTCCTAACCAGCCTCTCAGTGGCTAGTGATATAGCTTTATGGCCCAATACAACTCATGTGTATATAAGTGAGCGAATCGATGGTCAATCATTCAAGCCCGAGCTGACGACATTAACGCCTGCGTCGTTCGACCGGCAGATCCTTTCGCTCTCTAACAAAAGTCTCAAATGGTTTGACTGAGATTTCGGAACCAGCCGGGCGTACATTTCGAAAGCTGCGAGAACGGGACCCCGTGCTGGGCCCTTATGTGCGCATTGATTAACGAGCCGCTAAAACGTAAATAAAACAGATCATATGAATTATTCAACAGGGAACTCTGTCTCCTTGACGCGACCAACTGTTTACATTCCAGTAAGTGGCTTATTGAGCGGATACGAATCTGAAATTGAAACCGTTTTAGGTATTCATAAATTATCCATGAGGTTTGAATATTGGAGGACACAGAGATTCTTGGGGACAAGAAAACGTAGATTATGTAGAATGTTCTCGCAATGATGAAAGGTCTGTTCGCCTGTGAGCATTGAAGTGAAAAAAGCAATTTTCTCCCGTTGGGCAATGCTAAAATGTTACACTCTTTACTGTTCTACGGGCGATATTTATATTCTTGCGACAAGACTGACTACTTGAAGATATGTATTAAGTTATTACATATGAAATGTCGTTTTCTGAATAGCAAGACTAGAAGACTTGTTCTGTAAAGATAACAGTGCATTCTTATGCTTGTACGATTTTAAATATCAACCATATATTAGAGAATCACTGATGCAGAGTTCTGTGCATTGATACCACACAAACTAATTGCCAGAGTTTGACTTTAGTTTAGGCTGAATTTCGAATATCGAATTAGTGGTAGGTGTTTGGCTAAAGAATTATATAACAAATGATGGGCATTTTATTGATACTAAACGTTTAATTTGAGTTTTACAAATATCAAACTAGATATGATAGATGAAATCTATTTTGTCTGATATTGAATATTTCAGTTAATTAATCGCTGGATAACAGATCAACCACTGAAAATAAAGATTTTGGGGTAACTTCAGCCATATGAATCACACATATAAGTAGGCAAAATTGAAAGAATAAGGTCCACTTTCAAATAGATCAACTTTGTCTGAGTTTCAAAAAGAGGAAAATGGTCTCAGGTTCTACATCCTCTGTTATTACATCACCCGGTGGCGGCAGGTGTTGATTTAAGCTGCAATCGGTCAACACCAAAATCGATTCCGATGACTATCGCGTTTCGCCGATTTGCCTCCACTCTCTGATCATTATCGACCTATTGTTGGCATTTCATCACCTATTGTTCAGTTTGTTTATTGCCCGAGGCGTTCGTTTACCTGTGCGCATGGCAAGGACGCCTCGATTATTTGATTCCATCGCTGAATAGGATTCTGCGCGTCCGTCTACCGTCGTTGGCAAGCAACAACTTCCTTTTTACCCGGCCTCAGTGTCGACGTCGGCGTCGACGACCAAAAGCTCAGACATTTTCTAAAGTTCTGCCTACGTTTAAGTCACGCAGACAGTTCTGTGTGCATCGCCACCGCCTGTCCTCGCCAAAGCCCTCATATGAGCCGCTGTTGATTCGTCGGGTGGCAAATTTCTAGAGTCTGAACAAAGAAGAAGCAGGAAGGAAACGTAACAAAAATGGTTTCAGTTTTCTGAATACCCGACCCTCCCGGCCAAGAGTTGAGTTCTTCATAATCAAATTTACAGCACGGATCAATGTTTTGATATTCTGCCAACCAAAAGACTTCGACTCATATCAGAGGTGGTCTTTATTTATTCACTAATGATGCTAGTAATCAATGATCTTTTAAATATTTTATTCTTGTTGGTCTTTTTCTCTTCACGACGTTACGAGCGGTTCATTCCTCGGCCTTCGTCAGATGAAATTATATCTAATTCACAGTTTGTTATTAGGAAGTGCTGATTATATATTTCGAATAATGTGAAGAAAAACAATAAGGATAAGGATAGTCCAACAATATAAAATATTAAGATCCATTCATTTTTTGAACAAGTATCCTCCTCTTCGTTGTGTATATCACAACGTTTTGGACAATGTGTTTTTGAACGTTCTCGGGTGTGAAGAAAATAAAGAATTTTGGACGCAACTTACACCCGAGGAAGGCTGAGGAACACATCCGCCGAATAGTTGTGATAAAATAACTCGATAGCCAAGATAAAAGGTTTGTGTTACGTCACAGACCTGTGTGTGTGAGTGTGTGTGTGTGTGTGTGTGTGTGTGTGTGTGTGTGTGTGCGCGCGCCTGCGATGGTTAGCAAATTAACTTTACCGACATTTGGCGTGTATAATGAGTTCCATCCTCAATGAGTGCCCCAATTTGTGTGTTCATGTGCCAGACTAAGCTAAGTAAATATATACATAGTTAGATTGATGGTGAGCAACTACTTTCGCTAAAGAATGTTGCGAACAACCATGAAGTGAAGACACAGCAATTTTGAAGGAATGTGAAAAGCGCTGCCATAATCTGATTTTACTGAGCTATGCTTCACCAGGTTGGATGATCATGAGGAACTTTGCTGGACAACCAAGCTTGGATTCCTCTGTTTTGCTCTCAACACTTTTATTGAATCTGCATCAGGACAAAACCATGTCAATAGTGCCATGATTAACTTGATTAAAAGCAGGCTGATTCCCCGTTAATTTGTGCAGACCGACTTATCTCCTTTCTTTTTGTAAATGTCTATAATGACTTTGTTTTTTCAATGCAGACTGAGTGCCGAAAATTGCTAAAAGAAATTTAAGTTAAAAAATTCCAAAATTCCCAACTTGATCATAATTGTGTTCCCTACCATCAAAATATTCGCTTTGTTTGTAGAGAAATTGGCTATGGCTAAACAAGGAAATGATCGAGTAGGAGAAAAGTCAGTGTGCAATGATATGAAAAACCGGAAAGATATCGAGTTCAAATACGTCGACACAGTACAATGCAGTTGAGATCCCCAATGTTAGAATTCCCTCACATTGCAACAAGGTAGGACTGCCTCTTCACTTTATGTATTGATAATCTCAGGTAAATACATTCAATCACACACACACACACACACACACACACACACACACACACACACACACACACACACACGCAAGCAAAAGTATGCGATGTATTTTTTAAAAAGAAATTATGCCATGGACCTGCATAAAATAGTCCAAATTGGTGAAGCGAAATATTTGAAAAATCTTGTTTTCAAATGTTTTAAAGGATAAAAACTGAAAAGTGGTGCGATCCATTTGCTATAAAGCCCCTAAATAAGATCCGATGCAACAAATAATCTTCACCACATTTCAGTTTATATTCTTTAAAAATGTTTAAAACAAGATCTTTCAAAGATTTCAGCTCACCAGATTGGACTATTTTGTGTAGGTCCATGGCATAACTTTTACAAAAAATACACTTAGATTACATGTTGTAATGCAATATATATAGTGGCAAGCAAAAGTATATATA
>VCCN01005986.1:5056126-5070112 GCA_006491835.1 Architeuthis dux | reverse complement strand
ATATTGCAACAGAGAGTGTGATTTTCATAGATATGTCTGTGTGCGCGTAAACACACGCAAATGAATGTCCATGTGCCTAAATGTATGCGTGAATGAATACATTCATATGCAAATCTGTGGCAAATAATAAATATGTTTTGCCTCAGAATTTTTTAAAATTCAGTTATACAAGTTATGTCCAGAATGTATTTAGCCATTTTGAATATCTTGTGAACCAGTTGCGCGGCCTTGATGTGACTAGGAAGCCAATCAGAGAGCAACAACTGAAGTCTCGAAGATTATCGTCCATTTGAACAAAGGTGTAATCTTGGCAAAAAAAGGTGTTTCTTTCTGTTCGGTGTGGAATTAAAAAGGTATTTTTTTATTACAAACTAGTTAAGACCCGTGAAAAAATTCACGGATATATTTTAATTTCTTTGAAACAATTATTGAAGAAAAAGAAAATAGGGAATTTTCTTCAGTTCAACAGTTCATAGATTCAAATGGTAGGTATGAGGTATTTTCATCAGCAACATTTTTACCCTTGAGTGGAAGAATCCAGTGTTACAGACGGCGAACCATGAAAATCACACTGTTACTAGAGTAGATTGCTGGAACCTGGACAAATTCTTACTGTGCAAAGCGACAGTGAGCAATTGGTTCATTTGAATGTTGCATAGGAACAGAAACGATCTTTTTCTGGGCATGGAAATCAACCGGTAATTTTGCTGCATGACAACACCTGTCCTGTAGTTACAAATGCAGCAAACGACCATGAGGCTGGGATGGTAATTTCATTCATATGCAGCGTCTTCTCCAGACTTATCACCTTCAGATTATCATTTATTACACTTCAGGAACCACTTTTTGTCTGGTCAGCGATACCAACAAGATGAAAATATCGAAAGATTCCACAAATAATTCATCAAATCAAAACTGGAATCGTTGTTTTATGATGGAATACACAGTTTACCTGAAAGATTGTGTAAAGTCATAGAGAGCCAGGGAAAATATTTTGATGACAGAATAATAAGGTTCTGAATTCATATTAATAAGAGATTTCGTCAAGCAATGCTGGAAACTTTTGCATCAACTAAATATCATTTGATTTATGATAGGGCGTGTATTTATAGTACTGTCAAGTATGGCCTCTCGTCACCAGACTGTACGGCTCTTCTTGTTGATATTCCACGAAATGATATAAGAAGAACGAGAACGAGTGTGATACTACGTATGTCTCCAATACCATAATCCATATCTACTGGCCCAGTCAAGAATAAACGTCCTACTAGAAAACAAATGACAACAGTGCGGATTACGATTGTGAATATATGTCTGTTTTTTTTACCAATAATATAAAACAGACTTTATGAGTATTTAAACGTGCCGATAGCGTTGAAAGACTTGCTTACGACTTGCCAAGCTCCAGATGCTGTTAGCCTCATTTATTGACATTATCACTCATGAACTATTGACAAATATCATCATAAAGAATATGACGAGATTTTTAATATCGTTAATATATATCACACATGTTACAGACGAAGGCAGTGCCCGTTCCAAAGGTACATGTTTGGAAGGGGCCGAACTTTAATAATTTTCCGTCCGTCGTACGAAACTACGGCTTCGAAGTATTTCGGTTACTTCTCTTCACAGTGTTGTCAATTTAGATATTTGAAATTTTCTAAATTTAGGTAATTCTAAAGAGCAGAAGCCAGGCGAGATAATTTATAGGAACTATGAAGAAAGATTTATAATCTTTAATTTGTATTCATGTGTATTAGATTTCTCGAGAACTGCTAATTCAAACAACTTCAAACTCGTTTTGTGTGGTGACTAATATATCTTGTGAATGTCAACTTCGTACAATGGTCAATTGTCGAGTAATCGCGGTACACGCACGCAGATTTCTTTAATTGTATTAAGATATTCAAATGTTCATCATGTGGCGTGAACGACTTCCTTAAAGCTTAAATGTTTACTTATGAGTTTATACTAGAATCAACAACGTGAATCAATACGAGAAGAAAAAGAACAAATGTCTTACCAGATGCTTATGTTTTGTATCCATCTTTTATTTTTGTAGGTTCAGTAGATCCTAAAGTAAATAGCCTTTCACCAGATATAGTCCTGGCGATTGAAGTTATTGCGTATCCTTGATTTTACAGGCGCTTATGATTATTTAGGAGAATATAAATGCATTTTAACTCCTAATATATTTGTGACGTAGGATTGTTTTAGCGCACTTTGGTAGATATTTACTAAGCCTAGCTTATTGTTCCACAAATGCGCATAGCTCAGAAATTGTGTGGATAGCTTAGTAAGGGACAAGGCTAAATGGGAGAGAAATATTGTTTCATGCCTATTTTCCTTATGGGAAGGGCCCGCCTAAAAATCAGCATTTGAAATCCTGACTTTTACCTCAGCTCGAACACCGATTATTGTCATCGTAGTATGTACTTGTTAATACAAAACACATACATAGAGGCTATCCTAAAGGTTTTCGTAAACTTGTAAACTTTAATAAGAGTGGGATAACTGCTTCAAACTGGTTGAATGATCTAAATATTGTATACTTATTTAATTTAGTGAATTCCGACTAAAAACCTGTCCTATTTTTTCAGGCTCTCTGATTGAAAATGGCAAAGGCAAAAGAAAAGAATCTACAATAAATAGCAAAGTTTATCTTATCAGTACCTCAGGGATTTTTCACTCTATGGTTAAGCTGCGCGGATCCTAGCAAGAATTCGTCTCGCAGAATTCAATGTCGGAACGTTTTAATCATCTCTTTTATTAAGAAATGATTTGCCCCTTTTTTTTATATTTATTCAAAGAAAGATTTTCGAGTAATTGAATATATCAATTATCAATTGATTAATTATCTTAATTAATTTTCTTCGAGTTTAAACTCGACTGCATTTTTTCAAAGAAATACAAAAATGATTTTAATTACCTTATTTCGCAAAGATTTGTTTCCTTTTCTTTTAAGAGCCCGATGAACAGGTGCATATTGAAATGTAGAAATGGCACTGCTTAGCCATTCAATGGGTTTAAAGAACAACTTTAAACACACACACAAACATATATATATATATATCTTATATATTTCGTTGTAAAATTTGAAAAACCTTTCAGACTATATATTAGGTATTAAGATATTGCACGGTCAAGCTTTTCTCCCTAATATACGAATGCCACCCTGATACTAAAGTTATTGCGATTTATAAGAACATCATAATTCGTGAGTCGGTGGTTTTTGATCGGAACTGCTTGGAGTGCCATAGCGATAAAAAAAACGGTATTGTTTTGAAATCTACGAAACCCAACCGTATACTATGGTAAACAACTGCAGATCCTCCGAATTAAAATACACTTAAAATGTTAGTGTAAAATATATTGGCCTTATTGGTAAAATCTATTGGCCGTATTGGTAAAATATATTGGCCTTTACACTAAAATTTCTAAACTAAAAAGCCGCGAAGGGATTTTTTTTTCTCCGTGTAAAGTGCTTTAAATATATCTGTTCCTCTTTATAAAATAATTTACTTAGAAAAATGCTT
This sequence comes from Architeuthis dux, assembly GCA_006491835.1. Lineage (NCBI taxonomy): Eukaryota > Metazoa > Mollusca > Cephalopoda > Oegopsida > Architeuthidae > Architeuthis > Architeuthis dux. The sequence goes on along the minus strand of VCCN01005986.1, from coordinate 5,066,573 downwards.
TGTTGAAAAGTTAGGACGACCCAACTGGCCTGGGTAAGAACACATGGTCGGAGGAAGAGACAAATATTTTGGCAGCATATTTCATCTACACCCGAACACGAAGTGTGAACGGACCATGAAATTCTCTTCTTTTTTTTGTTCGTTGTAAAATTTGAACAAACTTTATATATATATATATCACATATATCACATTCTCTCTTTATGTATGTGTGATTTGTGTGAACGCCTTAATGCATACGCGTGTGTGGTTGAATGGGTGGGCACACTTGATTCATAGATAAAACAAGGAATAGATAGATATCATTTCGCTAAAAATGCAGTATTTCCAATCGTTCCGTAGTCTGCCAAAATATCTATTGTATTGTAAAACGTTCCCATAATCCATGGCAGTTTTTACACTACGTCCGCAGAAAATGCATACCAAAACTAAAACATCATCGGCTCAAGATTACAACGTTTTAATAGATAAAAATGTTTCCATTTACAATGTGAGTTGATGCCTGAGAAATGGTTATTTTTAAAGGAAATATGATTACTGAATCTAAATAGGGACTTTAGGATATAAAGTAATATTAAGCCTAAATGGAAGCGTTATACTTTATTTTCCAAATTGTGAGAAAATGCGATTTTAATGTGCTATAAAACTTTTCCATGTCTTCCAAAGCAAATAAAAGAATCCGATAACTTCTAGTGATTCTCTCGCCACACAAAAGATTAAAGAGGCTGGTGTTAAATCTTTCGATTTATTAACATAAGATTATACAGATTATTCTATTCCTCGAATCGAATTGTTCATGTCAGAGCCTGAACAAGGCGATTAGCGATGTGCCTTTTGCTCAAACACGCACACCCAATTGTCGACCACGTCATTCAAATAAAGAAAGAAAGAACATTGACCCCCACCCTATCCAACCTATTTTTTTTTTTTTACATTCTTTGCTGAAGCCATTCGCCTTTTGACGCAGGCTTTCCCCGTGAAACAAAAAAATAATTCTAAGGTCGGACACTGGCTGTGAGTGTGGAAATTATTTGGGGTCGTTGAGACATAATCGTGTCAGGTGAAAAGGCTGTGATAGACATGATTAATTTAGAAAAAAACTCGACACGCGGCTTTGAGAGGTGATTGTGATATTGTTTTTAAATAAATCTTTACTAGCGGCCGTCCGATCATGCGTACATTTTGTCATCGTCGTGCGTTTTCTTTTAGCTTTTTATCTCATGTTGCCGCTGTTATTATTATTTGTACCCCATTGAGTTTCCACATCAGCAGCGACTGTGGCGTTCATTGGAGATTAAGTGACAGCAAGTCTCCTCAATATTCCAGGACTCTCCTCAGTATTCTAGCCGACTTCAGTAGTGCTGTTATCTAGTGTAAGCTTTTCGCTTGATTCCTATTTCCCCAACCTTTCTGCAAGGTTCGTGAGGACTGTTGCTACTAAGACTCCGACTACTATTGCCATCACCGTCACCTTCATGTCCCACAACTTCTTCAGGCAAGGTCCAGGTACTTAACCAACTTTTCACTTCTTTCACCCTCACCCTGTCGTCTGCCGGGACAGCGAAATACACTATCTAACATATGCTTTTTTCCTTGTTCACTACCACAAGATCTGGTTCACTACCACAAGATCTGGTTCACTACCACAAGATTTGTACTTACTGAGTTTTCGCACCAGTAGAAACTGGTAAATTTCAATGAATATCAAGTGACAGCCAGTCTTCATGATACTCTAGCACTATCCCCAGTACTGAAGCTGATTTAAGTAAATGGATGGTTGCGATTCTTTCTCGGATTTACAATTCTTCCAATGTCTTCACAAGTCTCTTTGGGACAATTCTGAGCCACGCTAATAATGATGTGTACGACTGTCACTTCCAAGTTCCACTCATTTTTAAAGTTTCTGGCTTAATATCTTTCTGGATTTTCAACTTTTCTCTGTGTTTGCTCGGACAGCGACACTTTTCTCGTCCCAGTGACTATTCGTGTTTCGTAATAAGTGGTTCCAGGTTGACACAAATACGCCACAATAAATACCACCAAGAATGCAATACAGTTCAATAGAAAACGCTACACTGTTCGATTTGGTGCTATGGTGATATTCTGATTCATTTACCTCTGCCAATGAATTTAGAAGAGATATATGTATTCACTCGTGTTTGTCCATCTGTCTCTCCACGCAATATCTCCAGAAGTTCTCAATGAATTTCAGTTATATTTTGTGTATGGATGAATTGATCACATTTTGAGGTGGATCCAGGGATTTCCCTCTCCTGCAACGTAGCTATATGGCCACACCACACAATGTCCCGAAAAGTTCGCAATGGATTTCAATTTTGTGGAGGGGGGGGGCAATGGGCTACGGAAGAATTGATTACATTTTGGGGCCGATCCAGGGATTTCTACAGTCCCCCCCATATGCATTGTAGCTATATGTCCACATAATATCTCCAAAGGTTCTCAATTAATGTCAATGCAGTTTTCTGTAAGGGTGAGAAAGATTTGTTTAAATCTTGGGGCGAATCCAGAATTCTTTTATTGAGAGATATTCTTTCATTTTTTTCATACATTTTTGTATTAACTCATGTTTGTCTATACAATATCTCTACACGTTCTCAATGAATTCTTATATAATTTGTCGAAGAGTATGCCATGGGCTAAAGAAGAATTGATTAAATTTGGGGACGGATTCAGAAATCTTTTACAGTTACTTCCCCTACATATCAACTATTTGTGAGCAGATTTTCATTCAGTTTTTAGTGACAATGGAGTTGGCAGAAGTATGCGCTCCGTGTATGCTTTCTACTTTTTATGTAGTTTGCACGTTGGCGGCCATCTTTTAAAGATTAACAGAATATTGTTTCCGCTTCATATCGAATATCGATGGAAAAAGCCCAAATAATAAAAATATTTCTTTAGGTTCATCTTCGATTATCACGTCTTTAGATTCCTCGAATGAAAACTGTTGATGTGAGTATTAACTTTGTTCATTGTCATTCACGTGTCATCAAAACGTATTTTTTTCTCTGTGTTTTAATATATATAATATTTTTAATTTAAAATCTTTTAAGTTGTACAGCTAATCAGAAGGCAACACTTGGCAGTTTTCTGCTTCCGACATTAAACTTGCCAAACGAAATCTTATTCCTGTTTCAATGTTCTAATACACGGCGCGGTTAATAAGCTTATAGTTTTCTTTTTTGAAGAAGCAGCAATTTCTGCTGGATGGAATGTTTTACGGCTTTGAATGTCTTCGGTTCGTGCCAAGTTTCTGGCTTCTCTATTGCAACATCGAAATATGGAAATGCACAGAATGACGAGGGAAAGATCTCTCGTGTGTAGCCTTTGAAATAATTCTTATTGAGACTTTTTCTTTCGCCGTTAACATCATTCTTTGATATCGACAAATTCCCGTTGTCCTTTAGTAATTCTTCACCTCACATTTTTTTCTGTTTCTCTCATTTTGCTTTTCCTTCTTTCTCTCTTTTTTCTCCCCCTCCTTCGATTTTTCTTTTCCAATTACTTTAATTAATTATCTCCAAACTGTTTCTTTTACTTCTTATTGTCTGGTTTCCTTCCTCTTTCTTTCTCTTGTTCTTCCTCTTTTTACCGTTTTTCTTCTATATACAAGCTGTCGCAAGAACACATCCAACAAATGCACACGTATACGTATCGGGTCTTTTTCGTTAGACCCAACCAAAAGCTAACATCTATAATTTTAAAGTACGCAAATCTAAAAAGAAAACAAAAGATTAAGTTACATTTTCTTTTTCTCGACGACTAAAAAATCAATTCGTGGTGTTAATTTGGGGTCAAATTTTAACAACAATTTGATTGTGGAGAATCAAAATATTTCAACCTTTTTCCTGAACGGCCATTCTTGCATATGTTTTTAGCAGTGGCGTATGGTGCTTTGTATCTTGGGTATGCTGTGTGCTACAGGTGCACAAAAGGACAAAATATGTTTGTGTATGTAAAAAGCAACGGACAGAAAAAGCCTTTTTGGCAAAATATAGGTGAGGTGGTTCCGATTTTATGCTGTAAAGTTTCACAAACCTCGCTCACTCGATGTTGCAAATGGTGAACAAATAAAAAGAAATAAGAGAATTAACGAAAGAAAAACAGAATTTGGATTAGTCACTATTATCAGCGGTTAATAGTGTCTAATCTAAAATTTGTTTTTCTTTCATTAATACAACAAAATATGTTTACCTTATTGTGCATCCGTAGCACACAGTACACCCAAGATCGAAAGCACCATGAGCCACTGGTTTTTAGTTGGGTTCCAGACCTTTTTGTCGAGAAAGGAAAATCCAACTCAATCTTTCTTTTTCACTTTAGGCATCCGTACTTTAGAGTCATGGCCGTTAGCTTTTGTCGGGGACTAAAAAGGACTCCACGTCCCCAATTAACAGGCTACGCAGATTGTATGTTCGGACAACTGGCCTGCTTGGTGAATGAAATAGTTGCGTATTTCTCTCCAGCACTAGTTCGAATCCAGTCAAAATCTAGAATTCCAAATGTTGATTTTGAAAGCCTGCAGTTCCTCGCCACTTAGATAATTGACGCACCACAATCTTCTATCTCCATTTCTCCGCATTTGGCACTGTATCAGTGCATGAGCTGTAACTGTAGTTCAGTGGTAGCGTTTTTATCTTGAAGACCATTGATAATGAGTTCGTTTCCCACAGTGCTCTATGAATATGGCCTTATGTCAAAGTTGTTGCAATCAAGAAAATCTTTAAATAAATCACATTAGTCTGCTTTTCAGAAAGAATTACCCTCTTTAAATAAAATCTAATTGATACTCGGAAATTTCCGCCAGTAAAAGTTGTTAATGACGATATCAATTATATTCTACCGTTTAACAAAGTTAATGGGTACGTTTTATTTTAAAAAAGACATGGATTTTCTTTCAAGATAATCATTGCATTTCCAAAACATTCTGTTCATTTTCTCTTCGAAAAAGCTTCTGCTGAGACTACCGACATTTCACCTTTTACTTCAGTCAACGTAACCATAAGTGAACCAAGTCTTTGCAAATAACAATAATATAATTAATCCACCGCCGAAACTGGCAGAGATGCTTCACACCGTGTCCGGCCTTCCCGCTGATCGTGCATTTAATTCAAATCTTGTTTTCAGCAATGCAACAATGAATCCTTCTACTTTTCGCGCGGGGCTAACTCATCAGTTCGAATTGATATATCCAAAGTTATTCCACCAAACAGGAATTTACCTGATTATTATCCTTGGGGTGAGGGATGAGTCTCAATAACTCTTAAAAACCGATCTTAGGACAGCGCAATGACCTGCTGTGAAATATGCCGGGTTACCCGAACCCGCTGAGTTCTTACATTAAGTGTCAGTGTTGGACTGGCGGCATATATATTCAACTGAGTTCAACTGAATGTCATTATACCGGCAGATCAATTTTCTCACAATTCACACCCACCTAATTGCTTGGCGTCTCCAACCATTATTACGGCTGCAAAACATTTTAAGAAGCGTTGATGATTTTACAAGTACGCGAATAGTCTAATATCTGCCATGAAATTGCAAAAGTTGACATTAGGCCTCGAGTTGAATGGGGAATCGTTAGTTAAGTTATTGTGGCCGCATCATTAACACCGTTACCGCTTGCTGGGATTCACTATCTTGTTTCGGGACCTGATGAATTACGCAGTGACAGCCATTAGTTGCTAATAGCGCTCCTGTTGAATGTAAGAACCATACATTATTTTTATTATATTGTCAAGATCCGAGGTGAAGGTTAATGCATAGATGTTTAAAGTTGGCAACCTGGATTTAACGGATTACGGATCTGCAACATTGGACTTGTCAGGTAATCTTTTCTTAGAGTCTTTTAGTTGGAGATGTATATGTATTCGGTCGCGTCTATCCGTATGTCCGACTCTCTGTCCACAAGATATCTCCGAAAGTACTCAATGTATTTCAATGAAACTTTGCGGGTAATGGGGTAAGGGAGAAGTGGTTAAATTTGGGGGAGGATCAAGGAATTCTTTTTTGATTGAGAGATATTTTTTCGGGGATTTTTTTTGTCATACAATTATGCATACGCACATGACTGTCCACACGATATCTCCAAAAGTTCTCTGGTTGTTTTTCATACATTTATGTATGCGCTCATGTCTGTCCTCACGATATCTATAAAAAAAAACTCAATGTATTCGGTCGCGTCTTTCCGTCTTTATGTATGTCTGTCCACAAGATATCTCCGGAATTACTTAATGGATTTCAATAAGTTTAGTAAACAAGAGCGCTTCACAGTAGAGTAGACATTAACAATCTAGTCTCACAGACCATTCCGATTTTAGTGAGTTCGATCCTCACTGGTTGCCCCAAACTGGTGACCTTGTACCAGACTAAGCTTAGTAAATACCGATCAATACATGATATGAACTAGAAAGCATTCAGAGAGCGCATACCTCAGCCAACACCATTGTCAGTGGAAGCCAGTTTGGATGGATCCACCCCAAAATGTAATAACTTCTTCCATAGCCCATCGCCCACCCTTTCAGAAATGTTCATTGAAATTCATTGAGTACTCTTGGAGATATCATGTGGACAGACAGGCAGACGGACACGACCGAATACATATACCCCTTCAACTTCGTTGACAGAGATAATACAGTTATTTACTAAGCTTAGTCCAGTTCGACACTGGGTCGTATAAGAGACAGGAAGAGTGTGATGTGTTAATCATTCAAGGTGAAGAGAGCCTGCCTCCTTAAAAAATCAACATTTGTAATTCGTTTTACCGGGGCTCGAACACTGATCACTTGTGCCAGTGCTAAATACGCATCTACCTCAACTAGAAAGCATAATAATAATATTTATTTTAAAGAGAGACATCGAAACGTGTATTAACTATTATTAATTTTTACCAGTATTTCTTTCATCTTAATTTCAGTTGCTTTTCATCGCAACTGCCCAGACCGTCATTCTACGGCCATTCGTAAACAGAAACATCAGAAATAATGAATAATCCTCCGGTGAGACTCGAACTTGCATCCCTGCTGCTTGAGCTACGAGAGCTAACGGTTTGCTGAATATCAAATCTAACCATATAAACTTATTACACTTTTCGCTTGGTTCCGCCTTTTTTATGTTATTGTTTTATTTGGATACACTAGTAGTATTAGTAGTAATAATATCTTGAATTTTATTAATGTCCGTAGAATGACCGTCTGAGTAGTTATGATGAAAACTAACTGAAATTAAGATGAAAGAAATACTGTAATATAAAGACGTACGGATGATTTAATTAGGTCCATTTAGTGTCTCTAATAAGGTAACGAAATTGGTAATTAAGTTGTATTTGTCTATAGTTCATTTTAGCTTGTAATGAAAACCAAAAATGTCCTCACGGTCAGAAAAAGTAAATAATACATTTCGTTTCCCAGGTTCTTCGTGTCAGAGATCAAATGACCAACCACAGCGGGGAAAGAACCCCCTCCGGTGCCGGCGCCAGTTCTGATCGTGAGGAATTTTACGAAAAGACCTCATGCCGCGAATTAGTAGATTATGAATGACTGCGAAAACGCATTAAGGATTTTTGAGTTATCAGTTGATCGTGATGGGGATAAGTAACATTAACAGACGTGAGAAAGGAGGAAAGAAATAATGGGGAGAGACAAAGCGGAATAAGACTGATATGTAAACGGCAAACATAAATAGACTGATCATTTTCGGGGGTCAGTCAGAGAGAATTAGCGGGCCTGAGAGGTCGACATGCGCTTGCCCTGGCGAGCGCGTGTAGAGCTAATTAGGCATAACTAAATACACTTATGTTTTCTTGGCCTTTCTCTCTCTCTCTCTCTCTCCGTACACACCCTTCTTTTCCCTCGAGTCACGAATTGTAAAGAGATGTTGAGTTTTGGAAAACTTCTATGCTGTTTTGATAGTATTCCTCTTATTTGAGATGAGCGACGAAAATAAACAGATATACGTTATAAACGGTCTTCGCTTCACCCTTTTCTGTGCAACTCTGCATCTGTTAATTGTATATGTGCATGTTAATTAATAACATGGCACTATGCTACAATGCTAGTCAAAAATCAATAATGGTTGACGATGCTTCATCTAATGAAAAATATCAAGACAGTATCAAGGCGTGTAGAGATATAACTCATTCAAATAGTCTGGCCAACGAATGTGAAAACAAGGGAGACGAGGAAAATGATATGAATAATTCATGAAATATTAATCTGCTGCTTTTCTTAACTTTGGCTCTGCTTTAGCATCTTTATAGTTAATGTTCAAGTAGAGGCTGTACATAATATCACATATTTGGCCATGATATTTCACTTTTTCCATTTATTTGCTCTTTAGAATGGGGAACTATGATTTAGCCAAAGACATGACGACTTATCTCTTGTAAGCTGCAATCATAAATACTTATCATTGGCCAGATTGGGTGCTGTTACCGTAGAAGGAAATTAACATTTTGCTTGTTATTATATAGAGTAGCTATTTACTGCTTTAGTCTGACACAATGTCACATAAAAGAAGTACTCAGTGAGATTGGACTCACTACCAATGGCTTGCGAGACTAGCTTGTTAACCTTCATTTTATAGGCACCCAACAAGAAGACGCATAGTCGACTAGGCTGGCACATCGCAACAACTGTGGAACACTCAGAGAGGAACAAACTCACAAATAACAAGCCTGGTTGATGCAAGGTCAAACTCCACTCTTACTTCTATTCCGATTGAAGATGATTACTGCAACTTTTGTATTGCATATATAATAAATAAATAAAACGATTTTTTAGTATAAATGCGTTTACTTATTAAAATGAAATTGCGTATTTCTGACAGTTTAGCTCAGTCGGTAAGAGAGCCGCCTGTCGATAAATTGATCGTGATTTCAAATCATGGTAATGAATCGTTAATTTTATAAATGTATTTATTTATACGAATGAAATAAGCTCTACGTATTTGTAACATGAATTTTCAAAGATGTGTAAGACATGACATTTTTGCTCAGTCGGTAAGAGAGCCGCTTAGCGATCATTTGGTCATAATTTAAAATCACGGTAGGGAAATGTTAATTTTATATATATATATATATTTGGTTTAACGTGACGGAGCAGAATATCAGTGGAGTGTTTACTCGCCTAAATTAGGTGAGGATTGTTCTTGTTGCTGCTGTTGTTGTTGTGTTGTTACGGTAGAAAAAAGTCAACTCCAACCCCTGATTTGGATTGGAGTTTGACAATAGCACGCTAACCACTACATCATGACCCTAGTGCACCAACTTTAGGTGTAAACAACGCTAAGTGATTCTTAGGGCTATAGGAGCTCAGTGGTGCAACAATAGTCGCGCTCCTTGTTAAAGAAAACTCGGTTCCAATATACTTTTGTAACTTTTACTTTACATATTTAACACAGTTTTATCAAAATTTTAATCAATTCATGGCAGAGAACTCAAGATCCATCTTTATCGAAATTAAAGCAAAAAAATAATAATTTTAAGTGAAATTATTCTCTCCTTTATATTTAGTAATTAATCAAACAAGTATGTACGGTGTAAATTTGAAAAGTCAGCTAATTTGATGCGGTTCCATAGCTAATTATCTCTTCTATACGAACTGAACACATTATTTTTATAACAATTCCATTAAAATAATTCCAGTCACTAAGATCACATAAGCAGCGAAGATTTCAATTAATCAAGTTCTGAAATTGCAAAGTTCATACCACGAGTTAATGAAGGCACCCAAGTAAATGACAACGCCAATAAGAATACTGATATCACTGCTATAAATAATTAAATAACAGCAACAATAATGATGATAATGATGACGATAATGATGCAATAAAATGATATTGGTTGCATTAGTATGTAGTATCTGCTTTTAGCGATTTAATAATACCGTTAATACTAATGCTGACAGTATAAATATTACGATGCCACTAAAATAGTTATCATTGGAGCAGGATTGAATGTGATTGAACAGCTGTCACTAACAATAAGGGTAATAACAGAATCCATTATAGCTGCAGCCTAGATCAAATGAATCAGAACAAACTATGTCAAAGCTAAAATGGACACAATCAAGAAATAGCAAATGCAGCTTTTGTGGAGAAAAAGATGCGACGGTAAACCACATCATAAGCGATTATAGCATGTTCGCTCAAAAAGAGTAGTAAAAACAGAACGACAGAGTAGGGGCAGCGATACACTGGGAATTGTGCAAACGACTTGGGTTTGACTACATGAACAAATGGTTTCAGCACAGATTAAGGCGGCCCTAGAAAATAAAAGCAATGAGATACATTCCAGGGAGGCTGGAGGATACTCGGCCGAAACGTTGTGATGGGGTAATGGATCCATTCTTTGTCAAGAGCATTTGCGTGAAATGTACATAGGCAGCTCCAATCGAAATACATACATGCACACATACAAACATACAAACATAC
>VCCN01005986.1:5029779-5042153 GCA_006491835.1 Architeuthis dux | reverse complement strand
GAAAGAAATAGATATATTGAATCTGTTTGTGTAATGTAAAGTTTATTTACATAAAAAGAATATTTTTCGATTAAAATAAGATATATACTCAAAGTTTAAAATCGTTTTTTGATTTTTAAGCAAAACAAATCCTGGACAGAAAAAAGAGCCATGCACTTTATGATGACATATGGATATATCAAATTAAAACAGACACCAATCCTTTCCAAAATAATCACCTTATCGCTTGCAAGAGGAACATAGAGACAACATTCTACTGATATGTTCTATCTTGTCGATTAATAAATAACGGAAAGTGGCTAGCGAACATTCACGTAAATATATTCGAACAAATGAAAACGCTATAACATATACGCATGCGCAAATACCTGCAGATATAAAAAAGACACGGCACGCTTACCTCAAAATTGCGCTTGTCGCTTTAGGGTAATGAGTATAAAAAATAATGTAAAGACACGTAACAAATAATAATGATGATGGTAATAATCGTAGAATAAATAAACAAGAATTTCCCGAATAACTAGAGAAAGCGGCTGTCGTTATGGATCCCCTACGTGGGTACAGGATGGCTATGGATTACTTGAAGATTACAGAAACAGCGGTGGTAGAATGTTTTTGGAAAGAGGACGGATTGCTCCTGGGGTGAGCTGTTGCAGTTATAAATACATCAGCCCAAGGGGAAATAGGCAACTCCTTTTAACTATTTCGAAATAAGATATCGTTCTTTCCAATCATTTTTCGCCAGCTGCCAATAACACACCGTTGATCATCTCCTCCAATTCTCAAATCTTTCTGATTCGTTTTTTTTATTTTATTTTATTGCTTCTAATTTTCCATTTATTTCTCGTTTCGCCTCTGAATCTTCCTCACATTCATCGTTGCTGCGCCGTTATTTTCTTTCATATCCACTTCATCAACGAATGATATTTCAGTTCATTTGGGGGGGGGGGTGTACTGGTAAATACTGAAAGACGTGCGAGTGGCCAAGCGGTTAACGTCACGGAGAATGGGATCAAAACAGTTTGCGTTCACTTCGCACTAATGCCCTTTGGGAAAGGCATGAACCCATCTCTTTCCTCCTGCCAACACGTAACGGGCCAGCGTGGCAGGGTAAGGCCCATCACTCCCCGCGTTTAACACTTACACCTTGGGGGAAGGCCTATGTTCAACAACTGAATTTAAAAGGCTGATTAAAAATAGATAAATAAAAATACTGAAATAACACTTTTAGCGGATTTTGTAGATTTATTAAGGCGTTATATTCGGAATAATCTCATATTTTTTTTTCGTTCTTGTTAAATAACTTTGAGTTTTACAGTTTTCTTTGTGGAGCCGAATGGAATTCTTAGGACAATATTTCAACTCTACTAGTTACAGATACACACTACAATGCGCATTGGAGCAGTACCTACCTCTAATAGATAGAGCCCCAATAGCCACCAAAACCTCTTATCATATCTGAAAAAAGTTTTATTCTAAGCTTCACTTTTGTTACGTGAACCCTTACAACCAATTGCCCCTCTGCCAAAGGAAATTCATTGGTGTACCCGTGTAACCTAAAACCTAAGATTGTCATATGCCAATGCATATTTAATGAGATAATGTAGCCAAACTTGCGTAATTATTTCAAGGTCGGTGCGATCGTATTAAATATGAAAAACAGCGGAAAGCAAAGAGAAGAGAAGCAGAAATATCATTTCTTACCAGTAACAAAATGCTCTAATCAATGAATAGCCTTAACCCTAACTATTCATTAATGACCACAAACCTCTGTATAAAAGCTTTTTAAGGATTACCTTCCCTTTAGTTCTTGTTGCTTCTCGTTGCTCCCATTGATTCTCATATTTTTGAGAGACTGGTTTATTTTTTTTAATTGCCAAATTTGGTCACCAAAATTTCGCACGCTAGCAGGTTAAAAGTTATTCCTTTTCATCATTTGTTAGTCATTTCTGTTTGTATAATAAATGAGTTACAAAGCATACCTTTTACCTTTCACAAATGTATGGTTATTAATTATTAGGATCTAATAATTAATAATTAGATTGTCTAATAAGTAATGGCGATTTTATTAGAAGTTAAAACAAAAATATATGAAAAGCATGTTCTATAAAAGTAGGTTCAATGGGATTAAATCCACTTTTGTATGAGTGTAACAATGTCATTGATGTTTGTACTGAAATAATCATTGTTCGAAGAATTGATACATTTTCTAAAAGTTTAGTTTGTCATCGTCAATGGATCACGTTCACCTTTGACTGTCATCTCTTCAGCAACATTTCTGGAACCAACGCTGAACCAGTGGAACAGGAACAAAGCCACAAGTGTAGGGGGGCAAGTGAGGATCGAACCCACTACAACAGTGATAGTGGACGAAACTATTTTGTTAACCTTTACACCATTGATATTTATTTCAAAAACTAATAGATAGATAGAAATCAGATCATTATTATGGGGTGAGCGCGAATGCAGACCCAACACTATTATTAGTCAGTTGCAAATCACCCGGACTTTTTTTTTGCATTCTTAAGTTTAGAGCATTTTAGGGGTACCTTAATTCAATACCCCTAGGTAAAATGCGCCGGTTCGGCTGCTTAGAGGTCACACATACAGAAACAGAATTAGACTTTTATTATTATATAAATGGATAGATGGAAATCAGATCATTGTTATATAGGTGAGCGCGAACGCAGACCCAACATTACTATTATTTGTGGGGGGATTTTCAAACACTAATCAGTTAAAAACATCGTCCGGGGTCCCACTAGTAACCACAGAAAATATGGTGGCCATAGCTCTAGCCGTCCCCAAGTTATGTGATCACATACAGACGGATAGAGATTTGGTGAATTACAGTTAGATGCTTTAATTTATTTTATTAAAGCAAAGAAAATTCATCCTTTGTTCTGTCAGCTTTCACCGCCTACTTGCAAACATTCCAACCGGATAAACAAACCAGCTCACGCCTTCCCCGATACATACTTTTTCACTAAAACTCTAAGCGACCATTCTTTAAATCGCGGTTTCTCTCCTCTAATCGTTTTAACAACTCTTTGTGTGGCTTCGAAAACAATAGACCAGTCCTTGGGTATCACATTATTATTAGCTCTATCCCTGACGCATTCTGTTCAAACATCAATCAGAGACTGTCCTCGGGCAAACTTTCGTTTGTCGGGTGACTAAAGTCCAGCCATCAACATATTTTTCAATGGCTTCTACCAGACGATTAACAAACAAATGGCAAAGACACAATTAAGATTCGTGAATTTTCTTCCTTATATTAAACAGCGAAACGTTTCTCGAATTGACACATAAACACGACTAATATTAACCGAGGGTACATATTTACTGTTTATGATTCTATCAAACAAAATGGATCTCTTTTCTGGTACTTTACAGCGTGTTATTTTGCCTGGTCTGACAGACCCTATTATGTTTCCCTTTTATCTCTTTTGAGATCATATTCTGTGGGCGGATCGGACTGACTTAAACTCTGATCTGACACGTACACATTTCGAGCGCTCTTCCATAATTTCTTCTTTGTTTTCTTTTCGCCCTGATCTGAATTTAGGCGTGTATGAGTCAACAGTGGGAATTACTTTTCTCGTATTTAAAGAACATAAACTCAACACTGCTTCCTGTTCTTTATTTTTAAAAACAAAACAAATCACGTCTTCAAATGGTTCTTCGGATCATTGAACTCCTTCTTGTTGTTTGTGTTGTAAACACGACATTTCGGCCTATCCATTCTTCGGCCTTCTTCAGATGTAAAATCCGAGGTTTTTATTTTTAAGAGGGGTAACCCTTATAACGCAGGGCACGGGTGTTTCTGTGTCTTTGTCTTGTCGGATTTAGGTCTTTTTTTTTTTTTTGGTGCTTATTATTCACAATATTTACAGTTCTGTTTTATCTAAAGTCTTGAGATGAAATGCTGAAATCTTTCCCTTAAGTTGTTTCGACATGAGTCTTCATCTTATTTTGAACACTGAGTATCAAACTATTCGTTCTCTGGGCTTCCTCATTGTTTGAAATTATGAGAGGATATATTGTCATTACTCCGTGAATTAATGACCAATTAATTAATGAAGTAATGACAATATACCCTCTCAGAATATCAGTATTCGCATATGTGTTGTTTCGATTATAGTGTTGTGTGGGCTCCCCAGCCTCTTTCAGGTGCGTATCACATTCGGTCATCTTAAAATGGCTCTCAGCAAAATAGAACTTATCTCGCTAACAATTGTTTAATGACATTAACCACCACTCCAATTAGAACAATTCACAGACCCAAGTGACAAAGATTCTTGCTACACAAGCGAATCAGTCTGCAAAACAAGATTGCTACAATACGAGCCCTACTTTCTAAAATAGACAAAGATCGTACTTGAGAATTTTAGGAGCGTAATTTATTTTTCAGTGTAATAAATGTAGAGATTGTGTAGGGGGTTAGCAGACTCTTTATTCACTCAACAAAACATTGTTAAGTAATTGTCTATAACTTTGAGAAGAGTCATTAACATACCAACTTTTGTTTGGACAATTTAAACTCTTCTTCTCATCTTCGATGGAGTCGCATTTTACACGTGAAGAGGGCCGTAGAATGAATCGGCCGAAACTTTGTGACTACATCGAAGATGGGAAGAAGAGCTTAAATTGCCCGAACAAAAGTTGGTATTGTTAAGTAATATTTAGCATAGGTCTCCAAAACTTTACTCCAAAATCTATTCGTCCATATTGTTGTTTAAATGAAGAGAGGAACAGCGGAGACTGTACTGTAGTAGTAGCCGTGATGATGGAGTTCAAGTTACTAGTTAGTATTATTATTATTCTAACCCTATGATTATTAGTACTGATCCATTCCACCCATTAAACATCTCATTCGAGAGGCGAAAGTGTATATTCTCCTTTCGCGGTCTGTTGTCGTAATCTCTCAGTTACTATCATGCGCATCAACAGAAATCATTTTCGGGCAGCTGCGTTTCGTGGTGTATGAGGCGCGCATCAATAATTCACCACCTGTCAAGTATCGACTGTTATTGTCAATTTCGATTACCGATTGTAAAGTTAATGAACAATGCCCTCTGACCGTAGAAACGAACGCCACCCGAGAGGACAGTGTGTGTTGGCGCGCACACTTTCATGTCTGTGAAGATCTGTGTAATTACCTAATACGTGTATGATTTATATATTTCTCGTGAAATATTAAAAACTGGCTGCCTATGTAACGCGTGATATCACGGGATTTACTGAACAAATTTCCTCGTATTTAATGCACAACATGCTGATTGATTGCTGAATCTTGCTTAAAACAAATCTTAGATTAAAAAAAGCAAAATTCGGTGTATAATCATTAAATAATCATTGCCAGAAATGTTCAGCTTGTTAGTGCCGAAAATGACTAAAGCCAAGTGGAGAAATGCTGGTGTAGCAGTAAAGTCAGTGGATACAACCGAGGACAAATTTTCTCGTATTTAATGCACAACATGCAGACTGAATCTTACTTAAAATAACTTTTAGATTAAAAAAAGCAAAAGTTGGTGTATAATCATTAAATAATCAAAGTCAGTGGATACAACCGTGATTATTGTTTCAATCTCCCTTCCCAGTAGAATCTTCTGTTTCACTAGAGTGAATGGAAGTTTTGAGGTATTTGTTTAATAAATCCTACTCGTGATATCATGGATTACACCAACAGCTACTTTAAAAATAATCAACACGAATATATGCACACTAAATATCTTGGTACGGTAGATGGAACTCTATCGGTGTTATTTTTATATCCTATTTTTTTTTTCAAAATTATCAAAATTGAAATTGGGGTATGTCTTCGATGGTGGCAAATACGGTACTTAATTTTACTTTGGTGTTTTTATCGACAAGCTCTGATCAAGGTTCAGATAGTGCACGCTGAATATTGAGTGAACCGACCCTTTAAATACTCCTATATGCTAGCGTAGATAACCATTTGAATATTATTTGTTCTTATCGCATACATACACACACAAATACTCACAAATACACTCACAGACACATACAAATACACACATACACATACAAACACACACAAAAACACACAAAAGACACACACACAAATACAAATACACACATGTATATACACACAAAGAAATGCACACACAAATACACATGGACAAATACACAAGAACACATACAAATACACATACACATGAATACATTCACAAATACAAATACACATATCCATAAAAGACACATACACACAGGAATACACACAGAGAAATACACATGCACACACACACACACATATATATATAAGTACATAGACAAATATAAATACACGCATTCATAAATACACAGAATATGATTAATGGCTTTAATGCCTACGACGATCGATCCAATATTTTAAATTTCATAGCGTAAAAACTGGTCCTGATCCTCGATCAGCCAAGGTCGATCCATTTGCTTTAGATCCAGCAAAATATTGTCAGCGCCTTTGCCCCAAGCGTTCAGGGAATTTTCAAAGCAAACCGATTACCTTAACGAGAAAGATTTCGACTTCGACAAATCATTAAGAATCTCCAATTTATCGTGATTAAACATTTGAACTTAAATCGCTAATTGCTGTAGTTAAGAATTACGCTCATATTGATATCAGGACCAATCAATTTGAGGCAGAGATAAATCAAGATTGGGTGAATTGGGAGATGTGAATAAAAGCATTTATTAAAGGAGATAATTAACAAATTACGTACAAGGCTCGGCCTGACTTCGTTCTCTACTGGTGTCTCCTTAATTAAGCATTAGCTGTGTGTGACGTCAAGACATTCTTTATTAGTGGTCCATTGAACGGCAGCTATTCTGTCTCCTGACTGAGATCAAGTTAATAGACACAGAATCGCTTTTTGATTGAATAATTAAAGAATGTTAAGTAGAAAAAAGAAAAAAGTAATAGCAAGAACAAGACTGAATTGGAAAGTAATTACGAGTTAAAAGCCACTTGTTTCCTGAGCGATTCAATGTTATGAATGTAGGTACAGGTATCTCATACTTTTCGACAGTTCGCTTTACGTTAATTTTTCGTTTTTACGAAAAAAGGCGAAAAGCGAAAATAGCAAAAAGCGTTTGTTTCCTGAGCGATTCAATGTTATGAATGTAGGTACAAGTATCTCCTGCTTTTCAACAGTTCGCTTTACGTTAATTCTTCGCTTTTACGAAAAAAGGCGAAAAGCGAAAATAGCATACGGCGTTCGTTTTGCAGTAAGCTATTAGGAAGGCAGCGCGCGCCCTTTTCCTCTCTCTCCACTGCCCAGTCTCCTGTACCTCGCACCACAACAACCTCTAACGACTCAGCTTAACATACCATCATAACCATTTTTTTCTTGGAACACTTACACTTTTCCCCTATAAATGAGCGGTAATTGCTTCTTTGCTTTACGCCATTTTGGCTCACGAAAGGTTTTTATAGAAACGCTGTACTTTCGGATATTGAGGTATACTTGTATGTATAGCTTGAGTTCATCGTGGATTTAAAAGTCGCAACCAAATAGACGGCTTACACACGAATCTCGAAAATTGCACGTATCCTTTTCTCAAGTACATATATATACTTCCAAATGTATTAGTCATCAGTCTGAGCTCAAACTAACTTATACCAGTACATATTTATCAATCTTCAACTGTTTCGTAGTAAATTTGAGGAATTCGTCTTACACAACATTTCCTCATGGTATGAGTCTATCATAACTATTCGATTACACTCAGCAAATGCTCTGAATGGACATCATGAACATGGTTTCCTGTAAGCTGTGCACGTTTTGCAACCAGCGCACAAAGGAAATCAATGTGCGCATAAAAGATTTCAAATTCTACTGATAGCTTACTGAGTTTTTATTGAAAGAATATTTATTCACTATGTCGAATTCAAAAGTGCGCACATATTTTTGTCCCCCCCAAAAAAGATATTCTTGGGAACATCGTTTTTTTCTGAAAGAGGACATCCTAAAGAACATTTTGGTACCCTATTCATAGGATCCTGGGGGTGGGGCTGGAAGGCCCTGCTGGCCCCTGGACTAGAAGTAAAAATACACACACATTATTTAACTACAATTGAAGACATCTATGTCTGTGTGTGAGTCTCTGTGTATGCACCGCGATTGCTCAACAACTGTTAATTGTACGTTGACATTCGCCGGTTATATTAGTCATCACACAAGGCAGTGTAGTGTCGAGTTTGAAGGTTTTATCTAATAAAATAAAAATTACAGATTATAGATCTTTCTTCATAGTTTATATAAATTATCTCACTTGACTTCCGCTCTTTAGAATTATCTAAATTTAGATATAAAATATCTAAATTGGCAACACTGAAGAGAATTAACCGAAATACTTCGGAACCGTAGTTTTGTACGACGGACAGAAAATTGTGTTACATGCCAATTATGGCAGACTTCTCCAGACATCATAAAGTCCGGCCCTTTCCAAACATGCACCTTTGGTACGGACACTGTCCTAGTTTAAAATAAAAGGCCAAGACAAAATAAGAATATATATGTGTACTTAGTGACGAAAAATGGAATCGGCGAAATGAGTTAAAATTCCGGCTGATGTAGTTTGTGATCACTTCGTACTAATGCACTTGGGGAAGGCATGAATCCACTTCCCGGTCCTCAACTATGGGTAAAATACCAGGGCAGATGAACCCCTTCAGCCCTGTAAGGCAGTCCACTTAAGAGAAGTTTACTCTAGCAAGAACCTACAGCTTGGCAGTCACCTTGGCCATCTCGGCTTGGTGGGCTACTGAAGAAAGTCACCAAGCTTAAAGATTGGACTCGGCGTGTGCGAGCTGATCTCCACTTGAAAAAAAAATAACCTGTGCAGATGGGAGGAGAGAAAACAAAAAAACTACCAGCCATGGGCTTCTTTTGTCCAAAGTGAGGGTCAGTTTGCTCTGTACGAATTAGGGTTTATGACCACCTTCAAGACAGACCTTCCTCCCATAATCTTCGAAAGCGAGGAATAAGCCAATACAAAGTTAGAGAAGTAAAAAGAATAAATAACGGCTTCAAATGCTGTTTTGGTTAGCAAAATAAGATAGTAAAACTTTATTTCTATCAAATTCTTTGAATGAACCGAATGTTTCAGAAGTGTCTGACTCGAGAGAAAATAGTAATGTCAGCTTGATTTGTTATGGTTATGGTTATTTTATATCAAGACCTATCAACATGGAGCCTGTGATTGCAAATACCGTCTCATTTTGCTTAGAGCGTTCCCCAACAATGCATCAATTCAACTTCATTTGTTAAAATTAGCAGAGGTCATACATTTTAAAGAAGACTGACTGTCAAAGTAAAGAGTCTTCTTCAGCCTTATCTTTAAAACAAGTCTTCTATCTCTTATTTTTAAGCTAAGAAAAGCTCCAAAAACCAAACATTTTTTACATAGAAAAAATGTTCGGTTTACGGAGCTTTTCGGTTTTCAGAATTCAGGATAAGCGATTGTGTACCAATACTCTATCCTCTTTATAGCGCCGCACTGTTCCTCCACAGAACCCAGATAGGAACTGAACACACTACTCCATGGAAAGGCATTATCTTAGCAGCAGAAACTACGAGAAGAACTACGAGTTCGAAGCTAAAGTCTTCTCTCCGAAAGGCAATTATTTGCTTGGTCAACATTTTACGACTCCATAACCATCAAGGAGTTGTTTTAGTGGTAATTATTTTCGTTGACATTACAGACTAATGCAGTTAGAAACGTCTTCAGATTTGGAATCAGCGAGCAGATTTCAAATCTGGTCGCAGTCGATGAAGTTCCTTTCGTACTAATCCTTTTAGAAAATCCGTTAAGCCAACGTTTCCTACATCAAGACTCACGAGAAGTCATTTTAACCAGTTTTAAGCTTAGAGAGAAGTAAGGCGAATTCGCATAATTTTTCTCGCTATAATCAGATATACACTCCATCCCAGATTACCAAAATGATTAAATATTCTGTTATTATAAGAACTCTTGATTTCTAGAAGAAAGCAGCAAATTAACTTAATTTTAAATTAGATTTCTCTTTTCTTTTTCTGATTGAGTGTAAATTGACACTTTTTGATTTCTGGATCACTGTCTTACCACTAAGCCAGTGCAAAAAAATCTAACTGTAATTACTTCAGTCTACTTCGTTCACACCATGTCCAATATTTGTGAATGACACGTACACGCTGACTGACTGACACTGTGCACTTAATAGTAATATACATATGAATGAAAGTAGACAACGAGATTAAAGAGTCAGGTTCAGAGGTTACTTAATTAACTACGTGGCTCATTGCCAGTCTATTCATTTCATATCTGTCCTGCTCCTGACTGGCGTTGTCATTGTGCTTTCAATGGTGGATCTAAAACGACAGCTCCAATTAAGAAGCTTTAATATGTCCCAGAAGTGGACGTTTTAACAACTCTTTTCCATTATAAATGTATTTTTAATCGTTGCTTTTTATCAAGCTACACACTTGTTGACATCTCTTTTGTAACTAATCTCAGAGGAAGAGCAAAAGACCCCAACAACGTTGCTTTGGCAACGAATGGCATTAAACTTATTTGCATTTTGTTTTTTAATTTTCTTGTCTTTTTTAAAATTCTTGCCATTATCATTTATTTTTCCTTGTTTCTATTTTCATTTTTCTTTCTTCCTTCCTTCCTGTCGTTTTTTCTTTCTTTTGTCAAACTCCAGGACAAAGTCAGTGTTGACTTTACTTTCCTATGTAACAAGAACGACCCTCACTAAAAACAGGGGCGTAAACCGATATGTAAAATCCCCATTCCCTTACCGTGATTTGAACTCATCACCTAGTGATCGCGAGCCTTGTGTGTTACCCTTGCGTTAAACTGTCAAGTCTTACATACATCCAAAATGTATAGTAAAATTACGCAAGGAAGTTGAAGTAGGAGCAGAGTTTGACTCTGGAGCAGCCAGGCTTGTTCTTTTCTTTTTATTCTTTCTCTGATTTTCTTTACTTCTGTTTTAATGATATTTAAAACATCATTTCTTTTTACTTTCTACTCTGTCGGACGTGTGTTATTTCATTTGAATATCTACCTACTTATGTATTGGTCTCAGTCTGTTTATATCTGTCGGCATATCTCTGTTTATCGCTCTTTCTTTACCTCACCATAGAACTCCATTGCGCAGGCCTCTGGGCTATTCACACTTTCAGGACCTGAAAAGACTAGATAGCTAGCTAGCTGACTAGCTAGATATATGTTTAATCTTTATCTATCATTCATTTTCTGTTCCTCTTTTCATTTCTCTCCCCACTTAATTATTTCCAGTACTTCTCTGTTATTTCCTTTTTTTATTATTTCATCATCAGCAGCAGCAGTCGTTATAGGTCCCCTGCTGGACAAAGGCCTTTCCCATCTCCTTCCATGACGACCTAGATTGTGCTAACCTCTGCCACATCTTACCGGCAAACTTGTATCTTGTATCTGGTCTTTTCCTACACGTTTACTGTCCCACGGGCACCAGTCGGTTGGTCTTCCCCCCCATCTATTGTCATTTCTTCTTGCTATGTGACCAGCCCATCTCCATTTTTGCTGCTTAATGATTTGTATAATATCCTTCACTCTAGTCTCCTTCTGATCCATGTTGATCTTTTTCTATCACTTAGTGTCATCCCTAGCATTGCTTTTTCCATGGCTTTCTGTGCGATTCTAAGTTGGTTTTCCGTTTGTTTTGTTAATTTCCATGTTTCGCATCCGTAGATCATGGCTGGTAGTATGCAGCCGTTGTATACTTTGCGCTTTAGGCACATTGGCAAGGTGTTCTTCAGAATGTCTCTGCTCATGCTTTCCAACCTATCGTTATGCATCCTTTTATTTCACTGTCATTGTCTTTCTCTAGCTTTATTACCTGTCCTGGGTAGATGTATTCCTCAACCTCTTCTAGCGCCTCTACCTCTATCTTTATGACCTTTTGGGGGACTTTATCGTTGAACATTACTTTTGTCTTTCGAACTTTACCAATGTCTTTATTAGCACCTTTCTCTTCTTGCCTTCAAACTTTATCTGACCTAAATTAATTCTTTATCTCTGTTTCGCGTT
Source organism: Architeuthis dux (assembly GCA_006491835.1). Lineage (NCBI taxonomy): Eukaryota > Metazoa > Mollusca > Cephalopoda > Oegopsida > Architeuthidae > Architeuthis > Architeuthis dux. Next base: position 5,030,093 of record VCCN01005986.1, on the reverse strand, counting down.
GACGTGTTGTCACTTGTAATGTTCGAATTCATTTGGCCTGGATTTGTGCACAACAATGCAAAAGACAGTGAAAAGAGAAACGAGTGAGAAAAAAAGAAGAGAAACTGGAGTTAAAAATTGAGAAAGCAACATAAGTTTATGAAAGGAAACCTGGTTGCTTAGCAACTGTTACTATTTACAGCAGCTTCTCACAAACTAAATGACAGTTACTCGTCTCTTAAAAAATAAATTTAATCCTGTGAAAGAAGTGAAGAAAGAATGTAGATAGAACCTGGAAGAAAGAAAGAAAGAAAGAAAGAAAAAAGAAAGAAAGA
>VCCN01005986.1:4918402-4934049 GCA_006491835.1 Architeuthis dux | reverse complement strand
ATATCTATATTAATGGAAAAGTGAAAATTGTTTCCTTCAGTACAATTCATTTTCCCGTTTTTATCACCTGTGTTTCATCTCCATTATTCTCTTCTCTACACTTGTTGGCCTTTTGCTCAAAAAAGAAAAGAAAAAGAAAAAAGAAAAAAGTCCCCGTTCTCCCACGTGCATTGTCAGTCCAATGCCCTCGTCTATTTCGCACAGAATGCATCAGTTTAATTCCTTCAGAAAAAGAAGAACATTTTTTTTTAAACAAGAAAAGAAAAACTATTTTACCTATTCGAACAAATCCGACGAATGCTGTAAAGCTCCCAAAACCGGCGGCGAGAAACTTCCACGTATCGACCCACCCTTTTTCCGCCATTAATTTACCGCCTAATTTAACTGCGTCAAAAATAAGTTACCACTGCCTCCGACAACGCCATTATAGCCAATAATCGCAACAACAAGAACGCATCGACATTCCTTGAAATACAAATTTGTAGAAAGAGAGGCAGAGAATGGAAAAGTTGAGGCTAGAGATGATGAAAAGAGAGAATGAAGAAGATAATCTTAAAAGCTTTGCGGCGTTTGACGGAGGCAGGAAACGACAAGCTAATGATGTCTATCCTTTATAATATTAGGATGCTGACACACCATCAGTAGAAATACGCCATGAAAGCGAAAATGGACGCAAAAGTAGAGAGAAAGAGATATAAAAAAACAAGCGCTTACAGGGAGGAGAAAAGGAAATATAACAGGGTGTTAATATTTGGAGGAAAGCAAGGTAAATTATGAATATAGTCATAGAGACAAAGAATTATAAAGAGAGATAACATCTCCGGGAAGTAGAGAAAAAGACGAAGATAAAATCCTTGGCTGAGAGAAGACAAGTGCTGAAACGGCAACTTTACTAACGATGTGTGAAAAATACGGATCTGTCAGATGAGTTCGAGATCGCTGAAAAGACTTAGCCAAATACTACGAAGACATTAAGATGTGAATATCGTCAAGATGGAGCAGCAATGAATATGAGCGAGCAAATTGGTTTTAAGTGTAAAACAATCAATAAAAAGAGAAGCCATCGGAAGCAAAGTAACACTTCTGTTAATTGTTTCATGAGCCGGGCATTCTGACACTTAATCTCATTATATTACTGTTAGTTTTATAAGTAGTAAAATTAGAAGAATGGTTTAAAAATAATGGGCCACTTCAGCATACTCTACATTTAAAGAAATGAATACATGATTTTATTAGTTAATTAATTTTCATTTTTTAGATTAAGTAGGGAATAAGCACCCCGAAATTGACCTAAATGAAACGGACACATTTTGCCTCGACACCGGTGACGTTACTGAAACGTCAGCAGTATTACGAAGATAAACACATACGACGTGTTTGTTTAGGGAAGATCGCAGCTTTAACTTTGCACGGACGTTTTTTGACAAGTTTAAAGTGAAATTAATGATCCAAAAATTTTAACTTTTTTTTCATTCAGTCCTGAATAATTATGAGCAAAAAAGAAAGAGAACAGAAGCATTTTTAGACTTCTTTTAAGAAAAAATGTTTACATTACAATGTTGTTTAAATGTTTAAAACGGGCGCTACTCCTCATAATTCCGAATAAAACTAATAAAACATGAAAGGGCTAACCAGTTTCGTTATTAAAGTTGACAGACACTTGATGATCAAGACGAAAAAAGTGGTTTTCATTCATTATTTCAGCACCAAAAAATGAATACCTGGAAATGAAAGGTTTTTAAATAAAATAAATATGTTGAAAAATGAAGACAAAAATCGAATGCATTTTAGAGAATTTAAAATTAAAATTATACTACATGAATCAGTTCGATTTTTTTGTAATTTACGTTTTTTTTATTTTTGTTAAGAGTATTTTTTTAAAGGTTTAAATCAAATCGGAGTTTTTATGACATTCTTACTCCTTTAGACTTGCTCGACAAGGATGTCATAAAAACTCCGATTTGATTTAAACTTTAAAAACAACGCGTTAGGTTAGTCTAGCTTAGAGCGATACGTACAGTGAATCAAGTTCCTTGACTGCCTAACACTACACCACTGTGGGGCACCCTTAGCTGAGTATGTCACATGGACGCACTGAGGCAACAGTGTGGATAGAACTCACAATACTAGCTAATGGTCTGCTAGACTAGCTTGCTAACCCCGGCTCTACGATAGTCACCCTTAACGTGTTTGTATAACTTTCTTGACTAAACTCAATTTGTTTCCTCCATCCAGAGCGGATTTTTAGTGTCAGTTCGAAATTTATCGACAAAATACACATGATCTCCTTCCGTAGAGTGATGGTTAACAAGCTAGTTTCGTAAACCATTGCAACTGTATTGAGTTCGATCTGCAGTGGAGGCCCCGCAGTTGTAGCGTAGTGGTTAGGTAGCTAGGTCATTATTGCTGTAGTTACTTCGATTCACACTGGATACACCACACATGTGGTCTTGTAGTAGACTAAACTAAACTATATATTTAGTGAAATAGTGGCTAACAGTAAAACAAATATATACTCAATACTTTAGATGGCTTTTGATAGTTGAATGGAGACTACTTTCACTGCTACTGAGGGCCAAGGTGTATAAATGGTTGGCAGTTGAGTGACGTCAGGAGTGCTCGATTTGGTGAGTCAAGTCGTTGTGAGTGACACATAGTGGAAGACAGGTGTTACCGTACCAATCGGATACAAACACGTTCACGAGAAACAAGAGGTGTCCAGTCGACGCCAAGAACAGTTAATAACAAACGGTGACTAAAAAAACTAAAAGACACATATATAGCAGATGGTTAGCAAGCTAGTCTGGCAAACAATCACTACTGTATTGAGTTCGATCCTCACTGGGTACCCAACAAATGTGGCTTTGTGCCGTATTACGCTAAGCTTAGAATTTAACAACACGCTGCTGAGTAGTGGTTAGAAAACTAGTCTCGCGGACAATTACAACTGTAGTGAGGTTGATCTTCATTGGGTAGCCCAATATTGTGGTCCTGGGTCTGATTAAGCTCAGTAAATATTGCTAGTTGCGTATTTTCAACCAACGCCAGGGATCCGCGTTCAAGCCCAGGTAAAAGCCATGATTTAGAATGCTGGTTTCAAGGCAGGCAAATCTTCTCCACTCCAAAGATTGACACAACACACTCTTCCATTTCCTGTGTGGACTAAACTCAATTTAGTATATATCTATACGTAGGTTACCTAAACGTTCGTAAGCAAAATTCTTATATTGGTTCCTCGAACTTAAGAGAAGCCCAAAATTCAGTTAAAGTCTTTTGATTTGTTTCTTCTTCTCATCAACGTGTTCGTGCAAAGACTGTTTTTTTTAGTTGTCACGTGCGAAACCTTTGCTGATTTCCGATTCAAGCGGTTGGAGAGATTTTGTTGAAGACGGTGTTTTTTTTTTTTCTTTCTTTCTTCTGAATATTTCCTTCATCCTGATAAAATAAATAAATAATGTTAAGCATCTCAGCACGGAGCCTTTGAGCTTTGCCTTCTGTTAATATCCATCTATTTAGGGTCACCGCTGATATTTGCCTCAATCCATATCAGACTTTATTAATTTTTTTTACCTGCCATACGAGCAAAAAAGTAATGATTCCAAATGGCTGTCTTCTTTTTATTCTCTCTTTGATTAAAAAGAAACTTCTTCTTTTAGCTCATTTTACATCTCTTTCTAAATGGCATTCACTGGTGTAGCCCAGTAGGCAGACTATAGCTTTAAACGCTGATAGGTTTCATGGCATTTATTTAATGCTTATACTTTTAAAGATTCTTAACTCAGAAGAAGCGTTCAATGATGCCTGCAGTTTCATGGTTATGTCCAACGGTCGCGTATTATAAATATGGTTGTGTCACTCGGACTAATAACTCATTTTGGCACAGAGGATCCATGACCTGGACTGTACGTCTCCATTAAACAAAAAGTTAATTTTAGAACATTGATTCATGTCTGCATTATTTACTAAGACCACACAGGCGCTTTTTGAAAGTCCATCTTTAAAAGAACTCTTGGATCATATTCTTTATTGCATGGGGATACATAAATATGTATATACGTAGAGAGCGGAGGATAATGATTATTTAGAGCTGACTATTATAATACTTATAAACAGGCGTTGGCCTATAATAGTTAATTAGTTATGTGTGTGTGTGTGTTTGCGCGTAATGTATCTACTGTATCTAAACTGTTACATAAGCTCAAGTGATCACTACTAATGTATCTTCATTATCTTGATATATCATCATCATCAGCCGTTATAAGTCCACTGCTGGACAAAGGCCTTTCCCATCTACTTCTATAACGACCTAGATTGTGCTAACCTCTGCCACGTCTCACCGGCAAACCTTTCTATCGCGTCCCTCCATCTTGTGTCTGGTTTTTTTCCCCCATCTATTGTCATCTCTTCTTGCTAGGTGACCAGCCCTTCTCCATTTTTGCTGCTTAATTATTTGTATAATATCCTTCACTCTAGCCCTCCCTCTGATCCATGTTGATCTTTTTCTATCCCTAGCATTGCTCTTTCCATGGCTTTCTGCGCGAGTTGGTTTTCAACTCGTTTTATTAACTTCCATGTTTCGCATCCATAAATCATGGCTGGTATTATGCAACCGTTGTATACTTTACGCTTTAAGCACATTGGCAAGGTGCTCTTCAGAATGTCTCTATTCATACCAAATGCTTTCCAACCTATCGTTATGCGTCGTTTTATTTCGCAGTCATGGTCTTTCTCTAACTTTATTACCTGTTCTATATTCTGTCCCTGTATTCATCAACCTCTTTTAAAGCCTCTCCTTCTACCTTTTTCGGGACTTCATCGGTGGACATTACTTTTGTCTTTGTTCTGTCATGGAAATGTCATCGGCGAATCTTAAGCAAATGAAGTGTCAGATTCACAATTAGTGGGAATTAAGAAGCTAAGTATTACACTGTATCATTAGATATTGTAAATCCGGTTATTCTACTGTGGAACTGTTCATCATAAACTTTTTACTCCTTTGAAAATATGATTTCTGGAAACAAGCATGATTACTTTTTGTGTGAATATACATCGGTGCACAATACACAGTTGAAGCAAGGAGAAACATCAATCTGACATTTGGAGAAGGAACTGCTTACAAGCGAAAAATATAATGGTGGTTTCAGAAATTCCACTCAGAGGATTGTAGTATTCAAAATGAGCCTCGAAGTAGACCAACGAACAGGGCCGGTGCTAGCATTAGACCAAGGAGAGGGGGGGCAGTACTAAAATTTGAGGGAAATATAAGAAAAGAAAACATATAAGAAAACATGATCTCTAACCCATGCCTAGAGCTCTTTGTATTACTTGATCAACAGCGCTGGCCACAAATGCAAGAACGATGACTGACTACTTGTTATTATTCTTCAATATTTACTAGAGAGAAGTGTTTGCTCGATTTATGAAATTCTATTCTCTAAGGACAAGTCTGGTATTTAATTCCATTCATGTGTCTTTAATAAATTATTTAAAATTCTTAGGTATATAAGATGCCGGAGAATCTGTTTGGTTTTTTTTGTTTGATGCGGGGATTGCGTTTTATACACCGATAAATGGTTTATATTTACGAACTTATAAGCGTCTAGAATGGTGAGGTAAATACTTTTCTCTCAATAACTTCCCAAAACGACATATTCCTTCAGAAGAATATTAATGTTCTTCTTTGCCGTTCTTTTGTTGTCACCGTATCTATTTAAGATCTTGTTTTTTTATGTCCGAAAGATGGTAAACGCAACACAAATTTAGTTGTGGCAAGAATGTTCAGTCGAAAGTCTTTTATCGAGCTCTGTTGATTCTAAGTAAGGTGAAATGAGTGACGCCACTTCGGGTGCTTGTCGCCTCTAAGTCTATTTCACATATCGCAGACGGGCCGAGTAAGTAGCAATGTGATATGTGGAGCCTAAGCAGAGACGGCTGTAGCCGTAGTAAGTGTAAGGGCATCACTTACTTACTTTATTGATTCTCATTGAACGGCATTGATACCCCTCTTCCATCTTAGTAGGATTATTACTGGCCCCTTGGTTAGTAAGATAACTTTGGTTATTTACTGGCGCAAGGCCACAAGTGTAGGAAACACAATAAGAATCGATCTCACTTCAATAATTAATGGTCTGTGAGACTAACTTGCTAAACACTACCGCACGGAGAGGCGCCATAAAAAAGTAAATTTATTGTCACTGAACGGCACAGATACGGCTTTCCACCTCAGTAAAATTATCACTGGGTCGATGTATAGTAAGGTAACTTTATCAATTGTCACTGAATTACATAGATAAGCCTTTTTCCATCTCAGTAAAACTAATAATGAATCCGTTGGTAGTAAGGCAACTTTATTAATTGTAACTGAGTTATGGAATTTACATCCCGGTAAAATCAGTAATGAATACATGGGTATTAGGGTAACTGGTGACTACTGTCAAATTGATCAGTTGGCGTTTAAGAGTACTGAAAACATTACGCACACTGTAAAGAAGTAGGTTTTTAGACATGAACAAGCGTATTAATATATCGATTTACTCTGCTTAAACCAAGTCGGACACAAGACCACTTACATAGAAGATCCAATCAGTAGCGAACACACTATAGAGGTCGTGTGAAATTTTCGCTTTTTCTACCAAACCACAACTACATGTCATTTGTTCACAGTATAATTTAAAAAAGGAGTGCAGGTATTCCCCGTTTTTCGAAAGTTCGCTTTACGCCACTTTGTTCACTTTTACAAAAAAGGCGAAAAGTGAAAATACCGTTTGTTTTACAGCGAGTTGTTATAGAGGCAACGTGAACCCCCTTCCTCTCCCCCATACAATCCAGTCTCCTGTACCTTGCACCACTCTAACCTCTGACGACCCAGCCTAACATATTATCATAACCATTTTTGAGTTCTGAGAACGCTCAAACACTTTCCCATATAAATAAATGGTAATTGCTTTTTCGGCTTTCCAAAGGTTTTTTGAGGTTTACCTACGGATAGTGGGTGGAACCTGTATTTCATCTTATTCATCGCTAGAATGTAAATAAAATATTCAATTTTTCTTTAAAAACAACCAAAATGAGAATCTTCAGTTTGAATTCTATTTTCAAGATTTGCCAAAGTCGTTACCCTAAGATCTAGGAACTTTTTTTCGAAATACATTATGAAAATGTGTTGCTTTTTTTCGCATAAGATTTTAAAGCGATTTTTGCTGACAGAAAAAAGCCGATTATTAATGAATAGAAGTACTACCGATAGATGCGTAAAAATCAAAATAGAAAAAAGAGTTTAAGATAATTGGTAAGAGCGAGTGTCTCTATCTGCACGGATCCGACAAAACATTTCATATGTAAATGCATTTAGCTGTTCAGGAAAATAGGCAGCAATATTGGCGGATGTAAATCGTTAAGAGACATTTGATTGCACTGTCTATTTCCTCTCTATTCTTTCCTCTCGTCAATTTATCTTTCATATTGGTTAATGCAGAAAACCTTTTTTTACTGTCGACATAGATGCTTTCATGTAGCTCCATAAACGCATCTCTGTGGACGTGTGTAGACTCCCATATGATAGCGTTACCCCATGAGCATCTGCGTATCAGTCTGTGTACATGTATACACGTAGGCACCTGTGAGCAGGAGGGCGTTTACTTGTATTAGCGTACTAGAGTGTATGTGTAAATGCGGATCAGTGTATGTGTAAACGCCTGCGGATATGTTTAAGTGAATGCGAATTTATTTAGATATGATTGCTATAACTGGAAAATATTATCTGTTTGTGCGAATCATATTAAGGACTGTGCGTCGATGCGTGCGTACATGTTTCGTTGTGTCTGTGCGCCTATTACTCTCCATAAAACAACAGTTGACAGATTATGTGTTATAGAATTGTTTACTTATGCCAATAAATGCTTTGATTGACATCTTGTACATGTGTGTCTATATTTTGTAATTGTCCATGTCTATGACAACTTAGAATTGTCCATGTCCACGTTATCTTATAATACTGTGTCTATAGCATCTGTGAATTGTGTGGGTCTATAACAACTTAGAAATGTGTGTCTGTGGTAGCTAAGATTATATGTCTCCATGGTAAATGTGTCTATGCCATCTTGTAATGTCAATGTATGTCAATGATATCTTTTAACTATGCGTGTCAATGACAATTCGTTATTATGTGTGTCTATGACATGTTCTAATTGTGAGTGATGTGTATCTATACGATCTTGTAACACAATGTGTTTATGACATCTTGTAATCGTTGTAATTGTATTATCTATCATTATTCTTCCTTCAAGATACAGAATTTCATAGAGTTTTTTCAAGTGCACCCTACAAAGATATGCCTTTTTTATATAAAGACTCATGTGTTTAAGTATAATAGAGAACAGCTATCTAAGATAAGGATCCCAAATCTATTTGTTATTCCTATCCAAAATCCACGAAAATAAGACATACAGAAAATAATTTCGAATTAGATTTATTGAATCTATCTCATTTTATCGCAAACAAGTTGCCATAGAGACACACAATTAAATATATCACAGATACACGTAATTACAAAATATAAGCATATACAATTACAAGATGTCACAAGAGCACATCGTTTTGAGACATCATAGACACATACAACGCAAGATGTCATAGGCATGAAATAATCTCACACATACATACAATTTAAAAACTGGGGAAAAAGCAAAAAGTGGAGTATAGAGAATGATCACGTATTGAGAATTAGTGCGCATGTGCTTTATACTAATGTGCGCTTTTTGCAGATTGAGATTTTTTAAAAAGATGCAAATTACAGCGTATTTGAAGAGGGAGTGAAGCAGAAGGCGTGGAGGGGGATTGTTAGCAACAACGCCGGCCCGGGCCTTCTTTCTTTTCTTTTACGACATATGGAAAGGAAGCATTTCATTGATGTTAGCAAGCGCAGTAATGGAGTTTGCTACTTACGGAAATATCGAATTGACTGGAAAAAATGAAGAAAGAAATTACGAAAATTCTTTTATGTGATCATTTTTTTCTAAATCTTAATTGCTATTTCATCTTTCTCAATTCACTCACTTCTACTTTCTTCATTTATTACCTGCTTCTTTTCTCTGATTTTCACTTTCGAACTGTTCGACTACTCTTTTCTTTATTTCTCAACTGTTTCACCTCTTGTGTCTTCATTTCATAACTGATTCACTTCTCTTTCCTTCATTCTCCAAACTGCTTCACTTCTCTTTCCTTCATTTCCCGACTGCTCCACTTCTCTTTCCGTCATTCTCCAAACTGCTTCACTTCCCTTTCCTTCATTCCCCAACGGCTCCACTTCTCTTCCCTTCATTCTCCACCTGCTTACCTTCATTTCCCAACTGTTCCACTTCTCTTTCCTTCATTCTCCAAACTGCTTTAGTTCTCTTTCCTTCATTTCCCAACTTCTTCACTTCTCTTCCCTTCATTCTCCAAACTGCTCCACTTCTCTTTCCTTCATTTCCCAACTGCTCCACTTCTCTGTCCTTCATTTCCGAACTGCCCCACTTATCTTTCATTCATTTCCGAACTGTTTCACTTCTCTTTCATTCATTCGCCAACTGCTCCACTTCTCTTTCCTTCATTTCCAAACTGCTTCACTTCACTTTCCTTCATTCCCCAACTGCTCCACTTCACTTTCCTTCATTTACCAATTGCTTCACTTCTCTTTCCTTCGTTACGCAACTGCTCCACTTCTCTTCCCTGCATTCTCCAAACTGCTTCACTTCTCTACCCTTCATTCTCCAAACTGCTTCACTTCTCTTTCCTTCATTCCGCAACTGCTCCATTTCTCTTTCCTTCATTCTCCAAACAGCTTCACTTCTCTTTCCTTCATTTCCGAACTACTTCACTTCTCTATTCCTTCATTCGCCAACAGCTTCACTTCTCCTTCCTTCATTTCCCAACTGTTCCACTTCTCTTTCCTTCATTCTCCAAACTGCTTCACTTCTCTTTCCTTCATTCTCCAAACTGCTTCACTTCTCTTTCCTTCATTTCCAAACTCCTTCACTTCTCTTTCCTTAATTCCTCAACTGCTTCACTTCTCTTCTCTTCCCTTCATTCCGCAAACTGCTTCACTTCTCTTTCCTTCATTCCGCAACTGTTCCACTTCACTTTCCTTCATTCTCCAAACTGCTTCACTTCTCTTTCCTTCATTTCCGAACTGATTCATTTCTCTTTCCTTCCTTCTCCAAACTGCTACACTTCTCTTTCCTTCATTCTCAAAACTGCTTCACTTCCCTTTCCTTCATTTCCCAACTGCTTCACTTGTCTATTCCCTCATTCCCCAACTGCTTCACTGATCTTGACTTCATTTCATAATTGCTTCACTTCTCTTTCCTTCATTTCCCAACTGCTCCACTTCTCTTTCCTTCATTCTCCAAACTGCTTCACTTCTCTTTCATTCATTTCCCAACTACTTCACCTCTCTATTCCTTCATTCCGCAACTGCTCCACTTCTCTTTCCTTCATTTCCCAACAGCTCCACTTCTCTTTCCTTCATTCCCCAGCTTCTCCACTTCACTTTCCTTCATTTCCCAATTCACTTCTCTTTCCTTCGTTACGCAAATGCTCCACTTCTCTTTCCTTCATTGCACAACGGCTCCACTTCTCTTTCCTTCATTCTCCAAACTGATTCACTTCTCTTTCCTTCATTCTCCAAACTCCTTCACTTCTCTTTCCTTAATTCCTCAACTGCTTCACTTCTCTTCACTTTCCTTCATTCCCCAACTGCTCCACTTCTCTTTCCTTCATTCTTCAAATTGCTTCACTTCTCTTTCCTTCATTTCCGAATTGATTCACTTCTCTTTCCTTCATTCTCCCAACTGCTCCATTTCACTTTCCCTCATTCCCCAACAGCTTCACTTCTCTTTCCTTCACTCCCCAGCTCCTCCACTTCACTTTCCTTCATTCCCCAACTGCTTCACTTCTCTTTCCTTCATTCCGCAACTGCTCCACTTCTCTTTCCTTCATTCTCCAAACTGCTTCACTTCCCTTTCCTTCATTTCCCACCTACTTCACCTCTCTATTCCTTCATTCTCCAAACTGCTTCACTTCCTTTTCCTTCATTCCACAACTGCTTCGCTTCTATTTCCTTCATTTCACAACTGTTTCCCGACTCTTTCCTTCATTTCCCAACTGCTTCACTTCTAATTCCTCCATTTCCCAACTGCTTCACTTCTCTTTCCTTCATTTCGCAATAGCTTGACTTCTCTTTCCTTACATAATCTTGAGCAGCTCAGCCTATAGAACCTGTCTCAGATCGATATTAAACTTTTAAGCCTCGCAAATTATTGGCTGTAAATGTTCTCTTTAACTTTAACATGACAAAATTTGCTGTCCAATCTATCTTCCGTATAAGGGTAGAATATCAGTTTTGCAACTTCTTTTCCGATATTCAAAGGTCGGCCTATACAATATATCGACTTAGTGTGTACTCCGCTAATATGTCCATGTACCCAAGTTGGTGTATCTATTTTCTTACGAAAAAATTGGACACATGGTTGTTTTGTTATGTGGAATAATCCGTATACCCACCCGATACCGCACACGACTCAAGGTCACAACTTATGCCATGTCTTTCAAAAATAGCCCAGTTCTATCTGCCATTGCCGCGGATATAAGGGCGTGCGTACCCTACCCCTCATGGAATAATGGGAGACGCACCTCCGTTTACCTGCCCCCAGTCTATTTTTAACCTGATTCCTCCGAAACCAGCTTGACAGGGTAGTGCCAGCCAGAAAATGCTTTATGCCTATGTTGGTATAGTCCAATAACTATCTACTGCCGAGCAATGGTTAGCGTCTTAATATTGTTAGCGAGTTATGTCCTCACAGGATGAGTTTGTCAAATTTACTTTGCTCGAACAAACATAAAAATAATTAAAATCAACGATGAAATAATTAGAAGTTGTGGATTTTCCATAATTTAAAAGCTTAAAAAGAATAAAAAGAATTTATTTGCTATTTTTTTTCTCGCCGACTAGAATATCAATGTGTGGTGTTAGTTTGTGTGCCAAATCTTAACATCAATTTGATCTTGGAGAATCAAACCATTTCAACCTTTCTCTCAAACTTGCATACCTTTTTAGTTGGGTTCCAGATCAGAAAGATTTTCAGTTTTGTTTCAGCTTTGCCCGAAGAAGAGGCTAATGCTGACAAAAGTTTGAAATAAGAAAATATTAGCAATATGAGGATGTTGGGGCTTTTCCATTTGTCTCCACCAAACCAAAATTGTCATAGCCAATGGAAATTGTTAAGTTTATTTCGTTAGTCCCCCACCTCCAGGGTTAGGGTTTAGTATTAGAGTTAGGGTTTTCGTTTTTGTGGTGGGGCCTAACGAAAAAGACCCAGCATTTTGGGTCTGTATCGGCGAGAGAAAAAACATGCAACTTAATCTTTTTCCTTTTAGGCTTCCATACTTCAAAATTATGGGCAGTAGCTTTTGGTTGGGACTTACGAAAAGACACTAAAAGTTTGTTGGTTTTCTTTTTTCAGTTTATATCTTTATCACTAGTTGCTGCTGAATTCACTAAACGAAACAGAATGGATTTTTAAAAAAGGTTAACTGCGCCTTCGAAGACTAGAACTTCGAACATCTTCATAAAAGACAAAGTCGCTACAACAGCTACAGTATTCAACATCAGAAGTTTATTTTCGGTAGAAAAATATACTAGTGACTTCAACAAAAGGAATTTTTAAATTATACTTTTGCTTTTTCTTTTTCGAAAAGTTGAGCAAATTCTTTAAATGTTTTAACAACAATCAGTCAGCTCTATGTTGATTTAATAACAGCGAAGATAATCAGCTATTCAAGATTTATATAACTTTTTGTTTCTGGAAATTATTAATTCTATTTTGTTTCTTCGTTCCTAAAGAATTTTTAAACTTTTCCAAAATGCTGCTGCTATTGTTTGTCTTTACATCCGCCACGAAGAACTTCCTTCTTCTTCTTCTACTTCTGCTCTCCCCTCGCGCGACTTGTATTGTCATCTATCTTCGTTTTCAAGCCAACATTAAATTTCTGTGTCAAAATGAAAACATGAAAGAAACTGCACTCAATTTGTTGCACCGCAAAGATCACCCATTCGGTCACATCCCCGTGCTTTTGTTTCAATTTGTTTGCCAAATAATGCAAAGAGAAACATTCAGGAAGCCAGAACAACTCGCTGGGTTCCGAGACTCGGCTTCGCTAAACAACAACAAAATTAAACGGAAAACACACTTTTCCAAATAGTAGTTGAACGTCTCAATGAAAACATAGGAAACGCTGTTGTCAGTTTTCACAAAACTGCAATCTTTCAGCAGTGATTCACTTTTAGATTGAAACGAATCTATCCTCAAGTCACTGGTTGCTGGCGGGAGAATTTCTAAACCGGAAGTCAACAGACTACAGTGTTCCGTGCTGCAAATGAATAGTAATTTATCAAGTAAACATTAAATATAAGTTTAAAAACAATATTTAGACGTTAAGGAGAAACGGGGGCGGATAGGTTCGGAAAAGAGGGGGTGAAGAAGAGAAAGAAAGCAAGGTTCTTAACGTCAAGAAAGGATGTTAAAATAAGGAAGAGCAAGAGGAAAAAGAGTGTAAATGTGGTGTGAAATGAAAACAAGGGTACGAAGGGGGAGGAGATGATGTAATAAAGAGGAGATGGAAGGGGGTGTAAACATATAAAAAGAATTTGACAAATGCGTTCCAATGATATCGAGTAATGAGGTGTTTTATTGTTCTCTTATTGTCTGTTTTTTTTTTTTCGTTTCAAATATTTTTGTTGTAATACAAGTATTTGTTTTAATTCTGCTGCCCATTATTCTCTCTTATGAAAAGTTCGTTTTGTTTCGTCTTTTGTATTCACAGTGTTTAATTTCGAATTTTTTTTAATTATGTTCCTTTCTACTATTTCTTTTCATTTGTTGAAACATTTGTAATATTTGATATTTAGATTGTCGCTTCCCATACGTTATTACTCGCTGCATCTCTGTCTTAATCAGTTATTGATTTGTTATGAATAACAAATATCTATGAAATTGTAATTAACTTTCTATTTTAAAAAAATAAGTCGACCGGCTATAGTTTTTACTTAAGTGCATTTCAGAGGAACGAACGGTTAACGTTAGAAACAATACAAGTTGATAGTTCTTGCAGATATTTACTAGGTATATCTTAGTCTGGCACAAGGCCACTAGAGTGAAATCAAAATCACTATCAATGGCAAGACTAGCGTGTTAATGATGACTCTACAGCAAAGTCTTTTTTATTTGCTAGGCTTAGTTTGGAACAATGGACCATTCAGAGAGAATCAAACTCATTACACGATCGAATGGTCTGCTTGCTAACCATCGATCTTCGACAGTCACCCGAAATTGATAGTATTTCTTGTTTGGTATAGAAGTTAAACAAAACAGCAATTGACTACATTAAAATAAAAAGACATATATCTTCTGCTAGGAGCTCTTTTCTTAATGCAATGATTAATGAAATAGTCTTACAAGGCAGCTATCGCGAATTCGTTCATTACAGGAGGCACATACCATTGGTGCAACTGCTTTCTGACCACTGTAGAGTGCAACATACGGCACATGGTCTTTTCTAGGTGGGTTTGTGCCCAATAAGTACCTGGTTTTCTCGGTCCTTGCCACAGATATTAGGGCGCATCTCCAACTCTACCCATCTCAGCTGGGCACTGAAGATCCTTCCACCAGACTGCACTTTCCCATCCTGCTAACGTTACGTGCACATATGGATTTTCTTTTAACGTGTCCGTACTTGCATGTTTGTGTTGGATGCATACTCTTTATTTAGCCATGTCAATAAATGGATATGTATCACCCTGGTTATGCAGGATCTATGATGGCTCTGAAAACCAGAAAGAAAGAAGAGAAGGTGTATGTGTACAGGTAGGTTCTTACATTTTGTTAGAATTATCTATGAACAGAAAAAGGTGTGTACGAGCGGACAACGTACATTCATGACAAAAGAAAACCTAACAAAAAAGATACATAGACTTATCCGAAATGCTTGGGACCTGAAACGTTTCTGAATTTTCATTTTGATAATATGATACTTAGTAAACTTGCCGCATTTGATAGCATATAGCGCTACGGGCATATATGACTCTCCATTTCAGCAGGGAATATTAAGAAAAAGATTATTGGGTAATAAATCTGATGTTACTGAAACTTCATCATTGATCCCGATTTGGCCCAGGTCAAAACAAGTTTCATTTCCTACATTTATTACAAATTTATGAAATTCTAATATTTTGGGGGAAAAGTTGATCTTATATTCCATCAAATACGGTAGTTTAGAACGACATACAGACGAATGGGAAGATTGTGTTGCGCCAATTCTCTGGATGGGGTGGTCTGCCTGTTTTGGAAAGTAGTATTTAAATCTATTTGAGTTCGGACGCCGATCGCTGAAGCTGATGGTAGATATTTAATTATCTAAGCCACCGGGAAACACAACCTATATTATGATTATGTCAGTCGTTTATTGGTCGATCTAAGGTTATAAGTCAACAGAAATAACATTATCGTGTATGTGGAAGGGTCAGGGGTGTGGTGCATCAGGCTGTGTTTATCGCCATGTCATCGATCGAGGGTTGTGCCTAGATGTGCCTAGATCTAGGCACAACCTTCGAT